>JASANB010005028.1:0-61227 GCA_030248155.1 Sabatieria punctata | reverse complement strand
CTCACTGTGTATCGGCTGATGTACATATAGCTGAAAATGTCACCAAATTTTCGACAAATTATAGCTAAATTCTGGCAGTTATGCTAATTATGCGGGAGTTATGCTGATTCCTATGAATTTGCATTAATTCATTTAAAGTTATTATAACAGACCGATTTTTTAAAGTGTCCACCGAACCGAAATTTTGCCAAAAATCGGACACTTTTTTGGACGGACCAATCCAAATTTTTGTCAACGGCGCGTGACCGTTTTTCGGACAAAGTTTGAAAACGGCGCATGACCGCCTATCGGCTGCTAACCCCACCCGTCGCGGGCATACATTTACACGCACTCATTAGGCACAAAGTGGCCGGTTTGTTTAGGCTATGATTTTACGCCACACCCGGTTTACTGACTGATTGATTTCGGCAAAGGCCAGTTAGGCGGATTGCCGGCAACAGCGCGTTCTAAAGCAGAGAACTGTTTCAATATCGGTACCCCGAGCGAACGTTTAGGCACCGCTAATTGACACTTACTCCCTCACATATAAGCTGCAAGCAAAGGCATGTCAAAAATTTTGAGAGATTCTGAAAAAAAAACGGTTTCTTTGGCCAATCGTGCAGCTGTATACAGTACGTACAATGTATGAGGGTTATACAGTAGAAACAAAAAAGAATGCCTTTAGGAGGCTAAATGTTGGCGTTTATAGGGATTAGGGGCCATTGGTATGTGCCGGTTGGCTCTTGAGGTCTTGTACGTGCTTGCTTTCACTCCTTGCCTTTGCCAAAATAGTCGTGTTTAAGAAGACAGTTCATCCTAGAAAGTCGGAAAATCTCGCTAGCTTTATGTAGCTCGCATTCCGTTCTTTCAGGCTTCACTCCTCCTTAACGACTGCATGCAGAAAGCTTGAGGTGGATCGAGATGAAAGCTTGTTTCAAGCACTTTAAGAATAACTAACTCCGCCGACCGACAATGAAAGCGTCAAGAGTAATTGGCTTCGCAGCAAATTATTAATGGAATTTCCGCCTACCTAGCACTCTTTGCAGCCCCAGTACTTCGGACAGACAAATCTGCAAAACCTGGCAGTTGCTTTTCTAGAGAGAGAAAAGAATGGGCTTTCTTTTGCACCAAGTTTCGACCCCCGTTTTCCATTTGTTTCGGAGTGCAGGTGCAAACATTGCCAAGAGAACAAAAATAATGGCCAAAATTGACTTTGATTGGTAAATATCTCAAAAGCGGTTAGTAGTTGGCAAAAATGGTATGCACCACTGTGTTCAGCGGGTCCGAAAATACCTTATTAACAGTTTAGATCCAAAAGTTGAGACTTAATTTTGAACTCAATTTGATATGACAGAGATTAGTGGCACAGGTCGGGTGTGAGTTTTAGAAAACCTTCCCCGGTTTTCTGCCTAGTCAAACCGGCTGACCGAAAACTGAAGCCGTTCATAGCTGATTTCTGAAACTTTGCACAAAGGGGTAACCGAACCCGTTCTGCTCGAATCCGACTCCCGTTTCCACGGATTCCTCATCGATTTCGAGCAATTATCGATTTTCTGCGTCTATCTTTAACACACGATGGACAGTTTGAGGGACTGGGGGGCGCTTGACCCGGGAAAACCAGCCGATCCTATCAATTCGATACCGCTGATTGTCATAAAAAAATTTTCGGAATTGTTTGGAGCTTCCCTGATTAGCTAAGGCTAATATTCATGCTTCCCATGCTTATTTCTTCTCGTGTGCCGCCCAGAAGCGACATTCATGGCGGCAAGTCAGTTGAGAAGAACCGCAATTCGATGAGAATTCTAAATCTGGCTTTATTTTGCTGCTGCGTTCAGCATATCAGGAGATATTCGGCTTTTTCTGCCAATTGAGTGCTATTTCCTTTTTGCCAAAGGAACCACCGCCTGTGATTGGCCGGCCGTGAAATGCACCAATCAGGAGACGAGAAATTCAATTCGGAAATCGCTCTCTCTCTCTTCCCAGCTTCGCTGCTCTGGAGCGATTGGACCTGGACAGCTGAAAGGCAATCGAGATGATTGCTAGTTTCATGAGCTTTCAGCCGCACTAAGCCCGACTCTTCTTCAATGGCTACTGGAAAAGTTATTGGCTTCGCAAACGATTTTTAAGAGAATTTTCGGCCAAACTGCACACTTTCCAGCTTTCGGTACTAGCGACCAAGCATCGTACCAACATGCCGGTTAGATGGCTGAAGAGAGGAAGTTGTGGGCTTTCTTTTATCGCAGGAATCGTAGCTGTCAGCCGATTCGTCCAGGAGATACGTACAATACTACTCTGTGGATTGCAAATTATATGCCAAAATTGATTTTGTTTTTAAAATTTCTCGAAACTGGTTAGGAGTTGACCAAAATGGTTTGCACCACCGTATTCAGCGGATCCGAAAATACCTTATTAGCTGGTTAGATTCAATTATTAAAACTTAATCTTGAACTCAATTTGATTTGGCAGAGATTAATGGCGTAGATCGGGTGTGGGTTTTAAGAAACCTTACCTGATTTTCTGGCTAGTCAAACCGGCTGAGCTAAAACTGAAGCCGTTCGTAGCTGAATTCTGAAACCTTGCACGAAGGGGTAACCGAGGCCGCTAAGCTCGAATCCGGTTCCCGTTTTTTCCCTAAAGCCTTCGATTTCGAGTAATAATCGATTTTCTGCGCCTATCCTTAACACACAATGGCCAGTTTGAGCGACTGGGGCTTGCTGAACCCGGGGAAACCAGCCGATCCTATCAATTCGATACCGCTGATTATCATAAAAATGGTTTTGGATTTTTTAGAGCTTCCCTGATTAGCTAAAGCTAATATTTGTGCTTACCATGCTTATTTCTTCTCCTGTGCCGTCCAGAAGCCATGTCTATAGCTCAGAATGAGCTGAAAAGAAGCGCAACTCGATGAGGATTCTAAATCTGCCTTTACTTTGCTTCTGCGTGACACACATCAGGAGATATTCGGCTTTTTCTGCCTGAGGTCGATGCATTCAGACGGTTTTTCCGACGCGAGGAGGCGTGGCCACCCAAATCGACGTCTCTGATTGACTAGCGTGCTATGCACAAATGACGAGCTAAAGCTTTAACAGCTAAATTCATCTATTTACACTGTCTATTTTAGGTTTAAAATAGTAAGCAAGTGGAATGCAAGAACGGGTAAATTTTATTAGTAGCTAATTAAGCTAATCACCATGTAGAACAAGCAATTTTCGCATTAGTAGGCGTGTCCTGTGGAGCGTCGATCGATAAAATTATCAGCCCGCTCCTCCGTCCTCGCTCAGGCCGGTTTGTGGCTCCGGACGCTGTGGTGAAGTTTCTTCCGAGTGGCACAGCTCCCTATCCACTGGACGCAGAAAGCCGAAAGTAGAATCGCTGGAGAGGCCAGATCGCTAGCTTCAAGAGAGACCCAAAGCTGTGAGGTGAGTTTTGGATTTTTACGATCGGTTAGCTGTTGCTGACTGAAAATTTGAATTTCGCAATCAAAAAATCATTCCTCTGAAACGGGCAGGCGCTGACGGTTCCTATTTTAGGGACGTGTAGAAGGAAGTACAAGCTCATTTTAGGAAAAAGAGCCGCCCAAATTTTCTGGCTTGAAATTCTGGAAAATGAATTTAGCGTAATTAAGGATTGAGTTTTCGTTTCAGGGTCATGGCACTCGAACGACTGGATACCCGAAGCTGGCGGTGCATTTGCTGGATAGCCCAGTCCGTTGTCTTGAAGAGAAATAATACGACCGAAAACGGTGAGGTGAGTTTTAAATTTTACACGATCGATTAGGCTGAAAATGGCTAGAATTTGGGGAATCGCCGATAAAATCGCCGTTTTTGGCTTACTGATTGAATTTACGGCAGTTTTAGCACTTGCAAGCGAACCGGAGCGGTAGCTTACCCCTTGGTAAATTATTAAAACGTTTTCAAGCCGAAATATATGCTGAAATTGAGATTATTTGACAGGTATACCTGTAATTTGTGTGTAACGTGGGATACCGGTTTGCCGAGCTGTTATCCCTGGTTTTGCCGCTGTAACCAAACTCGGGGACGCCAACTATCACTGTTTTATTTATTATTTGGATTGCTTGGCCCCAAAAAACCGATAATTTACATAGAGCCCGATCGACGTTACGCAATACCGGCCCTATACGGAGGGGATATACCCTAGCTTCGTGTTGCCAAAAGCTTCTTCTTCTTTGGAGTATTAGGGATTATGGTTAGGCCTAGGGATTATGGTTAGGCCTAGGCATTATTATTCTGAAAGGTTTGGTCTCCCAAATACCGAAAAATTCAGACCAGAAGAGAGTAATAGGCGTTTTTATGTTAGGTATACTTGTAAGAGCTGTTATGCCTGGTTTTTTCGGTCCCAACTGACTCCGGGTCTCCTGTGTTACCACTGTTTGATTTATTTATTTATTTATTTAGCTTTCTTTTCGCTGTCATACCTCCCCGTCAACTGGACGTAGTAAGCTGGAAGTACATTTGCTGGAGAGGCCAGATCGTTAGCTTCAAGAGCACGTGCGACCGAAAGCTGTGAGGTGAGTTTTGAATTTTTTAGGCTTGGAGAGGGGTTGATGACTGAAAATTTGTTTTGGAAATTTCGTATTCAAAAATTAGTCCTCTGAAACGGGCAGACGCAAGCCCGGTTCACACTACGAAATAAGAAATAAGCACAGTAAAAATCAGCTGCAGTGTACAGTAAGCGTCAGAAATCTTTTCGTATTAGCAATTTTTGGAAGCTAAGCGATTTATGGTCATAGTAGACTGGTGGAACACCAAAAACACTTAAATGATAGTACGCATTTATCGCATTTTTGGTAGGTTCTTTGCACAGTTAAGAACGGGTATATCCAATCCGAAAAGCAGTGAACAGGCCATAAATGCCTTGAAACTTGCCAGTAATCTACTCAACAGCGTCATTTCTATGCAAAACGGCTGGTAACTGCTGAAAAAACCTCGGTTTGTGAGTGCATAGGCAGTGATAATAGCTTTCTGACCACGTTTCGTCCTAGACAGTCGTTTCAGACCTTGTTATGACATGCAATATGCTTAAAGTGAAAGAAAACTCTTATTTCAGATGAAAAAAGTTGAGCACGGCGCAACTCTTATTTTATTTCGTGGCTATTTCTTATTTCTTATTGCACAGGTGTGAACCGGTACGAAATAAGAAATAAGGCCGCTATTTCTTATTTCGTAGTGTGAACCGGGCCTTAGTTTTGGAGAAATTGCTTGAAATCTGGAAAATGAAGTTGGCAAAATTAAAGATTGAGTTTTCTTTCCAGTTTCATGACACTCAAGCGACTGGACACCGGAAGCTGGCAGTACATTTACTGATAGCCCAGATCTTACCTTCTAGGGCATATGTGAGGTGAGTTTGGAATTTTTTGGGCTTGGAGAGGCGTTTAGTAGTCAAAATTTCTCCTTGAACAATTATTCCTCTAAAACCAAGAGTCCCTCAGAAGTTTTATTGTAAGGACTTGCATGAAAACAATTAGCTGTTAATAGGGATATCGACCGCTGCTTTTTTTGTATCATTTCAGAGAAATGGCTTAAATTCTGGAGTACAATTTTGCGTAGTGAACGTGGAGACGAAAAACTAGCGACTGAGCTTTGCTTTCAGGCATACATGTACTAGGGGGTTTGGGGGGTACCCCCTAGCTGAAAAGGCCAACCCTCCCTCACCCCCACCCCCGAGACAGGTTTGACCCCCCAGACCCAAAAATACAAGTACTAGTAGTGGCTCCCAGTACTAACAAACTGGCTCAGAAATCACTAATTTTTAGCCTAAAATTCGCTTGAAAAGCCTTTAGGAACCGAATTTGGCGTTTCCACTGCTGATATTTAAGAGAAATCAGTGTTTTTGGAAGCCCTTTTGTCATTTTTTGCTTGTTTTTAGCTCTAAAACGGTATTTGGCAGCTTAAAATAGTGATTTTTAGCGTCCTTACTGAAAAAAAACGTGCTAAAAACGCATTTCCAGCGTTTTGGAGCTATTTGAAATTTGGACCCCCGTCCGGGTGAAACCCCTTCGACCCTCCACCTGAGGAAAACACCCTCCCCCTCCCCCGGGTCGGCCCGGAGCTGTTACATGTATGCTTTCAGTCAGGGTCATATTATTTCCCCCATGGACGATTTAAGCTGAAAGTACTGGCAAGTTGGGATCGTTGGCTTCAAGGAAAAGTACGAACGAAGGCTGTTCAGTAAGTCTGTGGGATTTTATGGGACTCAAACATACATGGGCCGGAAAAATCCGGAGGGGGTATGGAGACCTCGGGGGGTCCGAAAAAAGGCCAAAAAACGTCTATTTTGCCTTAAATAAGCAAAAATTTTCTCCCTCCGGGAGGGGGGATGGCCTGCCGAGGGGGTATTGGCCGGCGAGGGGGAGGGGTATACCCCCACACCCCCCGGCCCATGTATGGATTCAAAACGGTAAAAATCGTTCCTTAGGGTTTATGCTTTAGGCTTATGATTAGGGTTAAGCTTAGGCTTTATGCTTAGGGTTTATGTTTGGGCTTACGGTTTATGCTTAGGCTTAGGGTTTATGTTTAGGCTTATAGGTTTATTAAGTGTGAGGGGCCTACGTTGTTTTGTGTAAACTCGTAATAAACTTTCTCTAGACTGCTATTGTTGGCCATTACTGTATGACGGTTTATTATACCGTATGCATGTTTTCTCTGGATCGCTATTAAAAATATGACCATGTCCAGTTCATAGTTGTTTGCTAGGTCTACTGAGGTTGACCTCAAGGTTTGAGTAGAGCTAGCGATATTCTCTAATTGATTCTACTGCTTTTAGTTAACGAGGCAGGCGCTGTTAAGAAGGCATTGTATGCGCCTTTCATGTTCCAATCTTCTCAAGACTTTCCCGAAATGGTCAAGCTCAGTGGTTTCATTTTCCCCTTTCCACGAAAACCTGGAAGCCAAAAATGCCCACACGAGGAATTCTGGAATGGCGGTCGAGGGATTTTTCGTGCTGATTATTGACCTGAGGTTGCGATTACCGCCACTGTTTTGGCAAACACACACCGGAAATTTCGTGGCGCAGGTCATTCAGATTTTCTGGTACATTGAATGAATGTGATTGAAAAAAGCTACTGTTTTGCGATTACCGTTCTTTTGTATTCCGTGCCAAGATTTGTGGGTCTACTACTACATTTATGGCATATAAATACTCTGCTTTTTGACGGATGTTCACCTGGAGTTCCATTTCGAGCTTTAGCAATAGAACAGTTTGAATAGAGATTGCTAATCTTTCTTTGACTCTAAGCCCACCCTCGATTTCCAATTCACTATATTACATAATCATACATGTTGGCGCATGCGTTCTTCAGCGCCTCTCGGAGTCTCAGGCGGACACTACAAGTTAATAAGAAGAAGTTTAGTGTTGGCTGTTAAAGGGTTATTTGGTGGTATCGCCGAGTTTCCGTCAGTAGAAGATTTTTTTGTAAAAGCAATAATGCTTATATCTGGTTGACAAAGCAGAACAGAATTAATACACGTATAACAGAATGTGTATTGTACTGAAAATCAATTTTTTGGCAGATTTTGTGGTAGAAATATTAAAAAATGAAATCTCTCAATGTCCGCTTCTTGAAACGTTTGATAGCTTAAAAATTTAGCTACATAGGCCATACATGTAACAGGTCATGCGCCGAAGGGGGGAGGGGGGTTGGGGGTTGGCGCCGGCCGAGGGGGGGTCTGAGCCAAAACTTTGGGAAAGGGGGTTGGGAACTAAAAACAATGCTTTTTGCAGGCGATTTTGGCAATTTTTTGTCTGAAATTGTAAAAAATTGCAAAAATTTGCTCAAAAATTTACTTGCTAGAAAAATCGGAGGGAGGGTCGGCGAAATAGCTTCGGGGGTCCCCATCTGGGGGTCTGGCCTATATCGGGTGGGGGGCAGACCCCCAAATGGCCAGATCGCAGACACGGTCGAATCTCTTGGCGCATCCCTCAAGCAAGGAAGGAAGGCTGATCCTGATGGAGTTGTATCTCTTTGGTGTGCATGCCAACAAGCAGCTGGTTGGAGCAACAAGGACAGTCCAGGCGAAATGCACACTTGTGATGTCAAGCGCCACAACTCTCTATGCTCACCGCATCTGCCAGAAGTTGAACAACCAATGTCTTCGCTCAAGAAGGAAGAGGGTGGTTGATATGTCTGTAGCTAGGCACTCAGCCACAGCTCTTCTATATAGGTGCATAGGAGTGTAGGACGTGTGATACAAAGTAGTTGCCAGCCGCCCCACTGCATGTTAATTATGCTGCCAGGTTAGGTTCGTCTCGGCAGCGTGACCCTGCGGGCTCCTAATCTATCGTCAGTGCGTGCGTGTCCTAGTCTGTATGGGTGGTGATAAAAAGTTGTTGACTTAGCTGACAGCAAGCGGCTAGAACAACAGCCACCGACAGATCAGGAACCTATCAGAAGCCCGGTAATTTTTCCTGAAAATCAAGTAACTACCATAACGCGGCCGTAAATTACAAATTTGCTGAAAAAGCTACCGAAAATTTTGCACTCGGACAGTGCCCCCACATCGCAATTACCGATTTATATTTACGCTTGTGTGTAGTTTTAGGCTCAGGTTTAGAATCAGGATTTAATGCATTAGTTTAAGGCATTAGTTCATGTTGTGATGTGAAGTGAGATCGTTGACGAAATTCTTTAAATTTTAACCAAGATTAGAAAGGGCAGTTTCCGGGGTGGGGGGAACGGGCGAGTAATCTGTGGCTTTTTTGGACAATGTGGAATATACTAATTGACGCAACTATGACGCATACCAGTCGGATCGTAAATTGACACTACCGTTTCTACTCAATACATTCGCGTCGAAAACCGTAAAAACAATTCAAATGAACAGGGCTTCCAATAGATTCCCTCCGTTTAGTAGCTAGAGAATAAAAGAAAAGACTGCTAAAAACTGTGACCCTTACAATTATTTAAAGTAACTGTGAGTACCTCACTTTCTTTGCTTTAGGAATCAGTAGCACGTGTTCTTGCTAAGGACGGTATTTACAGCACTTACTACTGCAACAGCTGGAAACAGCTATACCAAGCAGATACACCTGACATAGCTTGTCAGCCTCATTCCGGTACTAACAAACACCGCATCTCATGGGGCAGTAGCTGGATATATCCCACTCCACACACGTGACTGATAAACGAGTAGGAGCACCATGATGCTCTGTCATAACTAGGTATGGGCACGTAAATTAATTTTCGTAACGCGTAACGTAAATTAAGCGGCGCCGATTTTTAATTTACGTTACGCTTAACAATTGAAGCGTTCAGACGAAGAAATGCCTCAGTCCACTTTTTGAAAAAATTGAGTTCTACTCGGCAGCACAATCCCCTAACTATAGACATGTTAAATACAAATTAGTTAATCTGAAAACATTCTATGTCATAAGTTACACCAACGCAATTTTTTAACAGTGCTCGAAATTCAGTTGAAGAAAAGCCTAAGTCCAAGTCAAGAGCCTCAATATTTCACACTTAAAATTAAAACTTTGGCCTAGAAAGCTGAAAGTCGATACACTAATACATAGTATAGACAAGTTCTCAAACCCATGAAAAGGAATCCCAGATTTGATGCTTCAATTCGAGGCTACAGTAATCGATCTGATTAACTATTGGATCAAAAATTCGAATTTGATTTTCTGGCTTACTAATCAGAATTTTCACTTGAAAATCGGGGGTTTTAGAGTACTTTTTGACTACTTTAAGAAGCATCGGTTGAATTGCGTTTTTGAAGAAAAAAATTTTTTGACCCCCTTTCAGCCCCAATAGCTTATCTGTAACCCCAAAATCTATGCTCTATATTTCAGATTATTGTAGCGCTATCCTTAACGTACAGATTGGTGGCAATAACGCTAGCGTACACCTACAAGTTCTGGAGTAAATTAGCTAACGCCTGAAAATCACTAATTTTTCCATCATTTACTAAGGTTGATAAAATTTTGAAATCAAATTTCTCATTCAATTATCATTGTTTAGACTTAAAAATCGGGGGCTTTAGAGTACTGATAGACTAGTTCAAGAAATTTTGATTGAATGCCGCTTTTGAAGACTAAAATGGGCCTTGGGCCACCTTTTGGCTCATTATTCTGGAATCTCTCAACGTTGGTTTTACATTTCAGATTACTGTAGCTCTATTTTTATGCTGCAGATTGATGGCAAGATTGCTAGTCCACTACCCGGAGTTCTGGAAGGAAATCAAGCCTAGTAGTTATACTGCTCTCTTACTCTTTACTGATCTTTTTTTAAATTTGTGAATATGGACTTAGGCTGTTTTATGGTTTAGACCTTAAAACAGCCTAAGTCCACAATCACAAATTTTTAAAAATATGCTAAACAGGAAACATGTGGTGGCCCAAACTCAGGTGCAGAGTAGCACTGGTATGGGCCTCTTTTGGCATAATACACTTTAGGCCATAGCATTTTGCACAATTTATTTCAGGCTGTTCGAAAACTTTGAACGCGTTTTTCTCGTTTCATCTATTTATGGACTGAGGCATTTCTTCGTCTGAACGCTTCAATTACCGTAATTAAAAAAATCCGGATACGGAAATTAAACGAATACGAAAATTAAAATTTAGCAATACGTAAATTAATTTCCGTACGTGAATTAATTTACGTTTCTAGCGTAAAACAGATTTTTCTGTTCAATCCTGAGCCCACCGCATTGTTTTGTTGTATTATAGGCATATTTTTGGTTACTACTGAAACTTAAATGCGACTTTTAAAGTTAATTTTTCGAAAATTTTTCGCCCCTGTCGCACAGAAGCCCAATCCCACTCTTCGAACTGCTAAACCGGTTAATTTCGGTCAATTTCACGGTCGAAATATCTTGTAGATACGTTTTTAAAGGCTTGAATTTGTCAATATGTTGTCTCCCTGTATAAGAAAATAGGCAGAAAAGCCAGGCAAGTATAAATTCATGTGTAGGTGTTGTACTACTGTTGGAAAGTTCAGGGTTGAAAAATAGGTTCAGGTTCAAGTCAAAGCCAACATCGAAATTTCAGGTTCAAGTCCATCTTCTAAAAACGTGGACAATAGGTTCAGGTTCAAGTCCACCGATATCTCCAAAAACTGTACAGTAGATATTTTGCGCCGCTTGCAACTTTTCTGAGCTATAAGCCTTTCTACTGGCAGAAAAACATACATCAGACTTTACAGGGCAGTGTACTTTCGTTTGCTGACATTAAAAATGGGTTAAAACCTCATAAATTGGGGCTAGAAGCATGAGTTTCAGTATAGAAAGACGATATTATCAGTTGTTGTTGAAGAATCAGTGCAAAAAATCAACTCACAGACAGACCGCGCTCAGCCAGAAAGCAGTTGCCAATTCCAAATAAACGCACATGTACAGTACTTTCCAAATAGCCGCCCCAGGGGGTTTATTCAGATTAGAACAGAATCTGTGAAAAGTGCCAAAACTAAATATACGCCCATGGGCGTTTTTACGGAAAAAACCGTACAAACTTAGACTGCAAATTGAAATTCTCTGAGGAAATTGGTCTACTCTCACGGATTCCGGGGCCGCTGCGACACACATTGAACGTCGTGCGCTGAACATCGTTTTTTTTTCAGAAGAACGAGAAACACAAAAAATCTACGAAAATGCCGATTTCCAGTAATTAAGAAAGAATCAAATTTGTGGGGACCATGCTAAAGTGCTGAAAGAAAAAAAACGGCTATAGAGGTAACGAGTTGCGCTGATTTTGCACCCCATTGAACAAAATTTGTATCAAGTCTCGTTTTAGCAGAAAATGAACATTGAAAAACGACCAATTCAATTTTTCGAGAGGAAAATGTCCTTTAACGGCCGAATTATGATTCAAAGTCATCTTATTCGATAGCTCACATCCTGTTTCATATAGATGCATCACTTCCTCCTATCATTAACGGAACACAAAAAAATTTTGCGCTTGAAGTTGCAAAAACCGTTTTCGGACCACTTTTTGGCCGTTTTTTTGTGTTTTCTAGTCCTGCCGCGCGAAAGTACTACTTTGGCCGTCCCCAGTTAATACTGCTATTTGTGAGGTACAGACAGTGCATTGTAATAAAGACTTTTTAAGCTAGCCTAGTACGAAGGATGAAAACCGAATCGAATTCCGTGGGAGCACTCTATCTCCCAAAAATCGTTAAAACTGCATTTCTGTTAAAGAAACAGGTTTTTTCATTTCTTGTTTGTTTTTAGCTCTTATCCCTTCCTGGGTGAACCCCTGTGCCGTCTCCGGACCGAAAGAACCCATACCTCCCCAGTGGCGCATCCAAGAGTGTAGGTGGTGTAGACCCACTTTGCATTGGAGGTAGAAAGAAAAAGTCGGTCAAAAGAAAGAGAATCACATGAATTATGTACTAAAACCATACATGTAACAGGGGGGTCTGGGTGGTCTGCCCCCACCCGACTTAGGCCAGACCCCCCAGGATCGGACCCCCCAAGACTATTTTTCCGACTCTAGAAAGCACAAAAATTGCCAAAATCGCCTGCAAAACAGCATTTTTTGCTGTATTTCAGCCCAAATGAGCGACTTTTGACGATTTTTGGCCCAAAAATTGCGATTTTTTCGATTTTTGAGCGATTTTTAGTGCCCAACCCCCTCCCACTTGGGCGGAGGACCTGTTACATTTACATGTACGAGTAAAACTGTCTATTTTATGCTCAGAATGTCGTTTTTGAAGTGCGTTTTTGAAGGTTAATTTTGCTAAATTTTCTTACCGTGGAATTACAACGGCCCAGGCACTTTCAAAAATTTTCACCCGCCTTGAGAAATTCTGGATACCATATATGTAACAGGTCATCCGCCGAAGGGGGAGCTTGGGAGTCTGGCACCGGCCGGGGGTCTGAGCCCAAATTTTGGGAGGGGTTGGGCACTAAAAACGCTAAAAAACGCTAAAAATCGGAAAAAATCGCAATTTCTCGGCTAAAGATCGTCAAAAATCGCTAATTTTGGCTCAAATACAGCTAAAAATTGCTGTTTTACAAAATTTACGATTTGCAAAATTTTGCTCAAAAAATTACTTGCCATAAAAATCTTCTCGTGTGGTCTCCTTCCGGGGGTTTGGCTTGGCCTATGTGGCCCCAGGCCGGCCTGTTCTGTTACATCTATGATGAGAATGAACGAAACTTAGAGATATAGTCAGTAATAAATCTCACTGTGTGTGTGCAGACACTCTATTTGCAGGAAAAAAGGATCTCTGTGTGTGGTTTGAACTGCATGATTGATGGACCTTTTCTGGCCTAAACATTAGTCCCTACTAGCAAAGACAGACTAGATCAATTTTTAATGGTGTTTTCATATTTGCCGATTTTTTAGCAAATACAACAATATTTTACATTATTCGATACCCGTTTTTATCTTAAGGAGTTTTTGTACTATTTTATATATTTTCAATTAAGTAAGACAGAGAAAACCGTTCCACAAATCAGTAAAATTTTCCATAAAACAATGTGAAATACACAGCATCGACAGATAATTATTATGAGCTGTGCCGAAAGCAATCTATGTGTTGCTGTAGGAATATTTTCAGAAATCGGAGCCTCGGCAGCAATTGGTAGCTTTTTCAAAGCGTTTATTAATTAGTTTTATGGAGCAGATCAGTCTCTCTACACAAACTCACAGACTGATGACCACAGCTGAACTACCTAATCTTTTATGTATGAGTTGTTGTTTGAGTAGAGTCCATCTATTTGTTTTTGGATCCAACACCTCCACTGTTTTACTTGCATCTCCAACTCCATCTCCACCAACAGCAAACAGTCGAGTCCCGTCCGATAGCAAACTGAAGTACCGTCTGCTCTTATTCATTGATGGAATTTGAGTCCAAGTGTTGCTGACTGGGTCGTAGCGCTCACACGAGGAGAGAACATCAAATCTATCACTAACTCCACCACACACATAGACGTGGCCGTTGAGCACTGTGGCTGAGTGAGCCCATCGTTCTGTTTGCATGGAAGCGACGGCTGTCCAAGAATTTGACGTTCGAGAGTAGCTCTCCACTCTACTCAGCCATCCTCCGTTATAACTCCCTCCGATGGCTAAGATCTGTCCCTCAACTGCCACCAATGCCAGGTCGTCTCTCTCAGTTGCCATCGAGGCAATTGAGTGCCGGTTGTAGTGGTGCAACCGCTCACACGATGACAAGTCCTTCCAGCTATCTCCGTCTTTGTATTCTCCACCACACACATAGATGACGCCATCCAGAACAGTACTGGCAGGATCAACTCGACGTAGTTGCATGTGAGGAGCAGTGGAGAGTCGGTTGGTTGAGGGGTCAAAGGTGAGCACACTCTTCAGGCCACTGCTTCCATCGTATCCTCCAATGATGTAGACAGTTCCATTCAAGAACTCAGAAGTGTGTCTATATGTGCTCTGAGGCAGTTGAACGTTGAGCAGAGAGTTTTTGTCTGGATTGTCTGGGTAATACACTTCCATCGATCTCTCTGGTTCATCACCATAACCGCCACTGATCAGAAAGCCAAAGGGAACAGCTGAAAGAAAGAGAAAGGAGGGTTGGTAGAAGACTGACTGTAAATGGAGTTAAACAGTTATTTCTTGGTATTTAGCATTGCACCCATTCCATTGATCAGAGTGCAATTACTGTATGTGAATAAAAATTCAAAACGCACATTATTACTAAAATTGACTGAATATACATAAACTATCCATAAAAGGTCCTAGGGCTGGGGACGGGCAGTTTAGGCTGTTGGCGTGGCACCTTTATTAAATAAACGGCTAAAATTCCTAATTTTAAGCAGTCGAATAGCGTTTAAGAGCTAGAAACAACTATAAAATGAGAAAAAAGTGGTAGCTAAAAATCATGGACTTGCTTCATTTAGCCGCGAAAACTGGCTCAGAAATCACTTTAAATGGTCATTGGTAACCATACATGTAACAGCTCCGGGCCGACCTGGGGGTAGGGGGGTAGGGGGGTTTCCTCAAGTGGGGGGTCGAGGGGGGGGTTTCGCCCAGGTGGGGGTCCCAAATTTCAAAAAGCTCCAAAACGCCTAGAAATGCGTTTTTAGCACGTTTTTCTCAGTAAGGACGCTAAAAATCGCTATTTTAAGAGTCAGTCTCTGATTCGATCGAGTCTTGGTATGTCAAGTTGAAAATCGAACTTTTGCGCAGAGACCTGTGCGTTGGTCTACTAATAGGCATTCATGAGTTATGTTAAACCTGCAAAGGGTTTATGGATTTGACGCTCCATTCCCGAGATACAAGCCGCCAAAAATCGGCCCGCTTAACTATGGGACCAAAATTCTCAACTCGAATTTCTTTTGTACCAATAAGAGTTGGGACTAAAAAATTGGGGATTTTAGGTAACTTTTTGAGTAGTTTAAGAATTTTTGGCCCAAAATTATTTTTGAGTAAAAATTTTTTTTGCGACCACATTTGGCCGGCCCTAGCTCGTCTGGAACCCCCCCCCTACACAGTTTTTTTATTTCAGAATTTTGTAGCGCAATCAATTTGCCAGACTTTGGTGTAAAGCATTTTGGGCTGCGACCCGACAATCGTGAGATATTCGCCTCAGAATGGCCAAAACCGTGCAGAATTTGCTAGTTTTGCAGTACACAAAGCTACGATGCCGGATTACTTTCATTGTAATAAGAGTTGGGACTAAAAAATTGGGGATTTTAGGTAACTTTTTGAGTAGTTTAAGAATTTTTGGTCCAAAATTATTTTTGAGTAAAAATTTTTTTTGCGACCACCTTTGGCCGGCCCTAGCTCGTCTGGAACAACCCCTACACAGTTTTTTTTATTTCAGAATTTTGTAGCGCAATCAATTTGCCAGACTTTGGTGTAAAGCATTTTGGGCTGCGACCCGACAATCGTGAGATATTCGCCTCCGAATGGCCAAAACCGTGCAGAATTTGCTAGTTTTGCAGTACACAAAGCTACGATGCCGGATTACTTTCATTGTAATAAGAGTTGGGACTAAAAAATTGGGGATTTTAGGTAACTTTTTGAGTAGATTAAGAATTTTTGGTCCAAAATTATTTTTGAGTAAAAATTTTTTTTGCGACCACCTTTGGCCGGCCCTAGCTCGTCTGGAACCCCCCTACACAGTTTTTTTTATTTCAGAATTTTGTAGCGCAATCAATTTGCCAGGCTTTGGTGTAAAGCATTTTGGGCTGCGACCCGACATTCGTGAGATATTCGCCTCCGAATGGCCAAAACCGTGCACAATTTGCTAGTTTTGCAGTACGGTTTTGGCCATTCGGAAGCGAATATCTCACGAATGTCGGGTCGCAGCCCAAAATGCTTTACACCAAAGTCTGGCAAATTGATAGCGCTACAAAATTCTGAAATAAAAAAAAACTGTGTAGGGGGGGTTCCAGACGAGCTAGGGCCGGCCAAAGGTGGTCGCAAAAAAAATTTTTACTCAAAAATAATTTTGGACCAAAAATTCTTAATCTACTCAAAAAGTTACCTAAAATCCCCAATTTTTTAGTCCCAACTCTTATTACAATGAAAGTAATCCGGCATCGTAGCTTTGTGTACTGCAAAACTAGCAAATTCTGCACGGTTTTGGCCATTCGGAGGCGAATATCTCTCGATTGTCGGGTCGCAGCCCAAAATGCTTTACACCAAAGTCTGGCAAATTGATAGCGCTACAAAATTCTGAAATAAAAAAAACTGTGTAGGGGGGTTCCAGACGAGCTAGGGCCGGCCAAAGTGGTCGCAAAAAAAATTTTTTACTCAAAAATAATTTTGGACCAAAAATTCTTAAACTACTCGAAAAGTTACCTAAAATCCCCAATTTTTTAGTCCCAAGTCTTATTGGTACGAAAGAAATTAGAATTGAGAATTTTGGTCCCATAGTTAAGCGGGCCGATTTTTGGCGGCTTGTATCTCGGGAATGGAGTGTCAAATCCATAAACCCTTTTCAGGTTTAACATAACTCATGAATGCCTCGTAATACACCAACGCACAGGTCTCTACGCAAAAGTTCGATTTTCAACTTGACATAGGGATAAGGGCGGAGACTCGATCGAATCAGAGACTGACTCTTAAGCTGCCAAATAGCGTTTTAAAGCTAAAAACAAGCAAAAAATGACAAAAAGAGCTTCCAAAAACACCGATTTTTCTTAAATATCAGCAGTGGAAACGCCAAATTCGGTTTCCAAAGGCTTTTCAAGTGAATTTTAGGCTAAAAATTAGTGATTTCTGACCCAGTTTGTTAATACTGGAGCCACTACTAGTACTTGTATTTTTTGGTCAGGGGGAGGGGTCCCTTAACCTGTCTCGGGGGGGGGGTGAGGGGGGGTTGGCCTTTCCAGCAGGGGGGGCAAACCCCCCAACCCCCCTAGTACATGTATGTTGGTAACCTAATTTGGTGTTTCCTCCGCTGACATCGCTGTTTTTAAAAGCTTTCTGTCACTATTATTGTTTTTACCTCTTAAGCGCTTTTAACAGCCTAAATAGTGATTTTTTAGCCTTCTTATTTAATACAACATGATTATTATTTTAGTACAGGTATAGTTTTAGTATAGCGATGAATATTTTTTCCGAAAAAATACCTCGCACTGTTTTTTTCTGTTTTTTTTAGTTTTTTTTCCAAAATCGCGGAAAAACTCAAGCTTAAGTTCTGGGTATGCTAGCCTGGTTTTACGATTCTAACGCTTTCATGCGCCTTCCTCAGTCTTTTCAGACCAGCAGAAATACACGTCTTACATATATATAGAATCACGAAACAGGCATAAAACAGTGCCTGACAGGCCACGTCAGTAAATGCTATACTATGCAAATTTTCTTACTGCAGTTCGCATTTTTGTTTTATCATGCCAAATTTGGTCTTTTCTGTTGTTTTTCTAACAGTTTTGAGTACTGTTTCCCAGTTAATTTATTTTCTAATTAACTTGCTATTAACTTGCTTGTAACTGTCGGGAATTTTATTTACTAGCTATTTACTTGCTAGACACCGCAATTTCAAATTTAATTTGTTATTAACTTGTTATTTGCTATCTATTTGCTATCAATTTGCTAGAATTTGCTACAAATTGTGCGCTCAACCAAATGATGCCTTCGAGATTTTCCGATTATAAGACCACCGTAGTTATTATAACATCATGGTTTTCAAAAGGGCGTGAAAAATGACCCATTTGGGCATTTTCGTATTTGTCTTAGTGGAAAACTCCGCTACCGTTTAGAATCAAAACTATGCATTGTATCTCAATTTCAATGAGCTGAACAAGCAACAGCAGGAAGAGAAGCACAGGCAAGAATTTCCTCTAACTTTATCCTTAACATGAACACATTCAGTAGTTTTCTATTTGCCGAATCTACTGTCTGCTTAGAGACCGTCTATACATACTTGGTTATAGCCAAACTTTTGCTATATGAGTAGCGTAACCAACCTTGGCTTATCCTGGCAGGACATCATGTTCCAGGCCAATTGGGGAAAGATAGGGATATTGGATTGGATGGGATTGGATATTGGATGAATTAGGTATGGCCAATGGTTTTTAAAAATTCACGCTACAGCAAAAAAATTATGCTAAAACCGCCGATAATATGACCGGATGCGATAATTTACGCAAAAAACCGCACTTGATTCAATCAAAAATTAGAAAAATGCGATCTAAAAACGTCCGTCTGCGAAGAACTTTTGTATGGCGCACTTGGTACCATTTCAAAATATGGGCAACAGATTTGAATAACTCGCGCTACAAGCAAAAATTTATGCTAAAACGGCAATAGCATGACCGGATGCGATTATTTACGCAAAAAACCGCACTTAATTTCATGAAGAATCAGACAAATGCGGGTTCAAAACAGCCGCGTGGGCCAAATCGCGTAAATTAGTGTTTATAACTTGGTCGCCGTCCCAGCGGTGGCTGATTTTCTATGGCGCGAGTTATGAAGGTGCAACCATTGAGATTGTTTAAAATCTACTAGAAAGGTGTGAATATTCGTCGCACAGCTAAATTAACGCGAAAAAGTATGATTGCAAGTGTTGGGAACAATAAAAGCCAGAAATGGCAAAAATTAAGGGTTGCAGAAACCTCAACACCGTTTGTGGGGTTAACGGCAAAGAGCAGAGAGCAAATTCTTATATCATTCGAAAGCCTGCAGTCTACTGTACACGGAACCGATTGAACATCTTGCGCCAAATTCGTCGTTTTTTCACAAGAACGAGGAACATGAAAAAAATCCACGAAAATGCCCATTTTCAGTAGTTAAGAAAGAATCAAATTTGTGGGGACCATGCCGAAGTGCGGAAAGAAAAAAAGCGGTGATATATAGGTAACGAGTTGCGCTGATTTTAAATCCGGTTGAACAAAATTTGAATCAACTCTCCTTTTAGCAGAAAATGGCCATTGAAAAACGACGAATTCAGTTTTCGAGAGGAAAATGCCCTTTAACGACCGAATTATGATTCAAAATGCATCTTATTCGATAGCTCACACTCTGTTTCATATAAATACATCACATCCCCCTATCAATAACGGAACACAAAAAAGCATTTGCGCTTAAAGTTGCAAAAACCGTTTTGGACCACTTTTTGGCTGTGATTTTTTATTTTCTATTTCGCGCCGCGCGCACGTGCTTTGGCCATCCCTAGATGAATATGTCTGAGCCTAGCAAATTCCTAGCAAATTTCTCACTCCCTCAATCCGAAATAAACTAGCTATTTATTTGCTAGGCGGCCCTTTGCCCAAAATTAACTTGCTAGGAATTTGCTATTTGCTACCCGATTTCGCCCAAAAATAAATTAACTTGCTATTTGTAGTAGTTTTGCAAAACAGTAGTTTTGAGTCAGTATGGCTTGTTATATATCGCAACAGTCCACTTTTAACGAAAAAAATGACATAAATTAGCTACTTTTAGCTCGAGTTTTTCCGCGATTTATGTTTTTACGGTCCTTAGGAATAAACCGGTTTTCTTCTGAAAAAAAGACAACGAAAAAACACACCTCATATCCCTGATACAGGGTGTCACAAAAATGGCACCCTCTATTTTAGGGCCTGTGAAAATGACGTCATCGATTTTTGGCCATTTTTCGACCCAGTAGTGTATCCAAGGTGTAATGCAGGTGGGTGCACTCTTTTTTTTGGTAGAGATAGAAGGAATAGTATGTTAGTTAAGAGAGAAACGAATAAATTCAGTACTGAGAAGGTGTCAATATTATACAATATAGATAAAAAATTGTCCCATCGCTGTTTCGGCCTTCACTCAAACGTTTCGTTCTCAGTCACTTCTTTACCGATTTGGCTCAAATTTTGAGCAAAAAATAACAAAATGGTTGGCTAAATATTCCGAAAGTTTGGTACGAAAATTCCAACGGAACAATTTTTTCTAAACGGAAAAGTGAAAATAATACAGAGTGGCCCAAATTTCAGCCTATTTGGTCAAAATTTGCGGAAATGGCAGTAAACACGGCGGCCAACTTTGGGCGGAGACCGGCGGTCGGCGATGCACAATCCTGCATCGTGCGCATTTTCGCTCGGCCAATCAGGCGCGTGCGCCATATGCTCGGCACCTTGCTTGCCGACTGCCGCCGCCTCCTAGGCATAATAGCCATTGGTCCGTTATATGGTTAATTAGAGCAATAGGCGACTTACTGCTCGACTAAATGATATAGAAATTGCCGAAAAACACTGACGCTTTTAGTAGAAAGATATTTTCCAAAAAACAAATGAACATCTTATATTTTTGGCTCAGCCCAGCTCAATGAGGCCCTCGCATGACAGGACCGAATGTTATGAGTTTTCGTGCTGGGACCCTAACCGGGAAGACTTGTTATCGGTAAGAAGTGCGCCAAATTCAAATCACTCAAGTACTGGCACCTTCTACTGAACCTAAATCGTCTTCAGCCTCCAGGCCACCTCTGCCATTTGCTCCCTTCCAGATCGTACCAGAACCACTTCGATCATCCAGCCCGCCACTCACGATTCGCATCTCATCCATCTTCGCCGAAGTACTATCCCGACAATCGGCCGATTCGGAGTGGAAGAAGGTGAAACTGCTGATTTTCCTTCATCTTGCCTTTGTTTTAAGTCTTCTAGCTTCCATACTGCTTCGACATGCTCTCTCCTTCCAGACACACCACTTCCATCCACTTCAAATCGGCCCGCCGAAGTACTATCCCGAGAATCGGCCGATTTGGAGTGGAAGAAGGTGAAGCTGCCGATTTTCCTTCATCTTACCATTGTTTTAAGTCTTCTAGCTTCCATACTGCTTCGATATGCTCTCTCCTTCCAGACACACCACTTCCATCCACTTCAAATCGGCCCGCCGAAGTACTATCCCGAGAATCGGCCGATTTGGAGTGGAAGAAGGTGAAGCTGCCGATTTTCCTTCATCTTGCCTTTGTTTTAAGTCTTCTAGCTTCCATACTGCTTCGATATGCTCTCTCCTTCCAGACACACCACTTCCATCCACTTCAAATCGGCCCGCCGAAGTACTATCCCGAGAATCGGCCGATTTGGAGTGGAAGAAGGTGAAGCTGCCGATTTTCCTTCATCTTACCATTGTTTTAAGTCTTCTAGCTTCCATACTGCTTCGATATGCTCTCTCCTTCCAGACACACCACTTCCATCCACTTCAAATCGGCCCGCCGAAGTACTATCCCGAGAATCGGCCGATTTGGAGTGGAAGAAGGTGAAGCTGCCGATTTTCCTTCATCTTACCATTGTTTTAAGTCTTCTAGCTTCCATACTGCTTCGATATGCTCTCTCCTTCCAGACACACCACTTCCATCCACTTCAAATCGGCCCGCCGAAGTACTATCCCGAGAATCGGCCGATTTGGAGTGGAAGAAGGTGAAGCTGCCGATTTTCCTTCATCTTACCATTGTTTTAAGTCTTCTAGCTTCCATACTGCTTCGATATGCTCTCTCCTTCCAGACACACCACTTCCATCCACTTCAAATCGGCCCGCCGAAGTACTATCCCGAGAATCGGCCGATTTGGAGTGGAAGAAGGTGAAGCTGCCGATTTTCCTTCATCTTACCATTGTTTTAAGTCTTCTAGCTTCCATACTGCTTCGATATGCTCTCTCCTTCCAGACACACCACTTCCATCCACTTCAAATCGGCCCGCCGAAGTACTATCCCGAGAATCGGCCGATTTGGAGTGGAAGAAGGTGAAGCTGCCGATTTTCCTTCATCTTACCATTGTTTTAAGTCTTCTAGCTTCCATACTGCTTCGATATGCTCTCTCCTTCCAGACAGACCACTTCCATCCACTTCAAATCGGCCCGCCGAAGTACTATCCCGAGAATCGGCCGATTTGGAGTGGAAGAAGGTGAAGCTGCCGATTTTCCTTCATCTTACCATTGTTTTAAGTCTTCTAGCTTCCATACTGCTTCGATATGCTCTCTCCTTCCAGACACACCACTTCCATCCACTTAAAATCGCCCCGCCGAAGTACTATCCCGAGAATCGGCCGATTTGGAGTGGAAGAAGGTGAAGCTGCCGATTTTCCTTCATCTTACCATTGTTTTAAGTCTTCTAGCTTCCATACTGCTTCGATATGCTCTCTCCTTCCAGACACACCACTTCCATCCACTTCAAATCGGCCCGCCGAAGTACTATCCCGCCAGAACCATTGCCTCTCTGCGCCCCAACGTTAGTTAGTTAGGCTAAAGGAGAGCTTTCGTTTAAGTACAATAACGCCAATGTTAGGAGGCAGCGTTAAAAAGTTAGAAAATTTGCATCAAATATGCTTACTGCAGCATCCTATCCAATCGGGACCATCATATTCAAATTTAGCTAAACGAGAGCTTTTGATTGAGTACCTACATGCCTATGTTACGACGCAGCGTTAAAATATGCAAAAATTTGCATATTGTCATTTTGAATATGCAAATTTTTTATGCAAATTTTCTAACTTTTTAACGCTGCGTCTTAACATAGGCATGTAGGTACTCAATCAAAAGCTCTCGTTTAGCTAAGTCCGAATATGATGGTCCCGATTGGATAGGATACTGCAGTAAGCATATTTGATGCAAATTTTATAACTTTGTAACACTGCTTCCTAACATAGGCGTTTTAATAGTTAAATTAAAGGTATCTTAAAGAAAAGTCTGGATATGAGAGTACAGAAGCTACAAGTCTTAAAACAATGGTACAATGAAGGAAAATCAGCAGTTTCACCTTCTTCCACTCTGAATCGGCCGATTCTCGGGATAGTACTTCGGCGGAGCGATTTGAAGTGGATGGAAGTGGTGTGTCTGGAAGGAGAGAGCACATCAAAGCAGTATGGAAGCTAGAAGACTTAAAACAATGGCAAGATGAAGGAAAATCCACAGCTTCACCTTCTTCCACTCCAAATCGGCCGATTCTCGGGATAGTACTTCGGCGGGCCGATTTGAAGTGGATGGAAGTGGTGTGTCTGGAAGGAGAGAGCATATCGAAGCAGTATGGAAGCTAGAAGACTTAACATGCATTTCGCGAGAAAGTCAGCTTAGTTAACTATGGCCCATAGGCAAGTTGGGTCATCTCACCGATCCGGCTAAAATTTTATGAGCATAAACTAGACCACGAACGATGACCTTCGGCGCCTATTAGAAGAAAAACACCCCCCTAGAACCGGAGCTACACCCCCTCAAAGTTGGCTCGCCAGCCGTTTTTTGGCCAATTTTTGGACCTCTAACGACCCAAATTCAAACGTGTGCCGTTTGCGCATTTCTAAACCGACAGCTTTCGCATGCCCACCAATCGATAGCTATTTCAAAATACTTTAAATCCCCCGCTCAACTTTTTCCGTATCGTACCTGGTTAGCGAGTTATTTTCCGAAATGTACCAAAAATGACAAAAATGCCCCCTCCATTTTTTGCGAATATTCGCCCATAACTCCAGCCACAGAAGCGTGGGCCACCTGGAACTTTCTTCAAAGTTAGTTCATAACTGGCCAAACATAATCCACACAAATTGGTCAAAATCCAAGGGGTGATGCGGGGGGGTGTTTGGCCACCTCAAAGGTTTCCGAAAAAAATTTTTTTGCTAAAAATTAATTTTAAAGTAGTCTATCTGATGCAGTTTAATGAGTTGATTACGAATATGAGCTCCGTTGTGCTAGACTCGGCCTGGATCGGGAGATATTCAAGTCCAAAGTTGCGAAAATCAATGCCCCCTGGTGAGCATATCTTTTGATGGCTAGCCTAAATCGAGTCATGGGGCAGTTTTCTAGACCTATTTTAGCCTGCTGAGTTTGAAACTAACTTCATTGTTGCGCTACGACCTCCCGTTCGTGAGTTATGGCCAGTTGAAAATCACTCCTACTAAAAAGTGCAATTTTGGTGGCGCTCAAAAAAACCTTTTTTTTTATCCAGGCCCAAAATTTTATTTGTGACCAGCTAACCGGATGTATTTTTCCCACTGATTCCAAAAATGACTTCAATTTTGCTCTAGGCGGTCTGCTTCCGGAGATATGGCCGTTCAAAGTTTCGCGGCAAATCTGCACTTACAGCTCTCACTCTGTTTTGACCTTCAAAACGGACTGCGTCGATTAGAGCCGCTATTATTGCTTTGGCTCTGTTCTACTAGATATAAATTTCTTCGCTACATCCGAAAATGACCCATTTTTTACTGTACAACATCTCCTTCAAGAGATACGACCATTCAAACTTTTGTGGCAAATTCATACCTAAATCGGGTATGACCTGCTAGCGGGCTGTCTCCATTAGTACCGCGTGTGGTCTTTGTAAGGCTGTCATGCTAGATAGATTTTCATGCTTTGTGTTATTTTTAGCTCGCCTTTGCTGTTCCACGTTAGCTTGCAAAGTTTATTTCTGTCTGACCTACCGAATCTGGCCCACAAGCTGTCCAAAGACTTGCCTGTTACGAGCAGGAGACGGAGATCAATGATAAACACAATAAATCCACCCCACAAGCTGTTCGAAGACTTGCCTGTTATGAGTGGAACAAAATTCAAAGAAAAGCACATTGAATCCACCCCACAAGCTGTCTGAAGACTTGCCTGTTATGAGTAGAGATGAAAAAAGCATAAAAACCTGAAAGTTCCTCTGTATTAGTCATCTCTACTCTACCAATTCCCAAAACTGTATTAGTCATCTCTACCAATTCCCAAAAACTGCGTTTTGGGCCATAGCCACAACTAGTTGCAGTCACAGTTGCTCTGCTGTAGGCATAGGGTCTCCAATGTGCAAACATTTTTTCCACAGAAATTTGCCACTTCATCTTTGTCTGAGTCGTTTCTAACTTGAAGATTTCTCTCAATGTGTGAAATGGCCTCCTCCAATGTCAAGCAGTCTGATTTCATTTTCCAGTGGAAAACTTGCAAAGTGCCGCCTGCCCTGTAGTACTGTTTCCGAGCTTGTTTGTACTTGTCTTGTGCGGTGGCCCTGGCGCTTGAAAGTCACTGCAAAACCAGGCCTGACCTCTCTAACAAACTGGCGTGGAAATGGTCAATGAGCTGAGGGTTCCGGTCTACATCTACACCGTTGAATAAAAATGCATAAAGCGAGTCGATTTAGGAATGGCAGGTAAACTGCAGGTGGAAGCGTGTAACACGAATAACTTTCAAGCAAATTGGACAATGTCCACTGTCAATTCGTACCATGATCTGTATGCTAAGATGATTATTAGCCCTATGTAGTACTGACTCATTGATTTTCGGACATTTGTCAATTGTACGAATAGTATCAGCAACAGGTGGGTTGGTCAATCAATCTCTGCTGATTTTTTGGTAACACATAGTTCGGCGTTTCACTCTTGATCAATTATGGATAAATAAGGAATTATATGTACATCAGTCCTTTGTAAAGCCGTGAGTTTGCTGGATATATTTGCTGTCCCTTCTGCTGCTGCTGCTATTCGACATTCTGACGTGTCCCATTCATCATTGATCATTTATTGTACTTGGATCTCCATCTCCTGCTCGTAACAGGCAAGTCTTTGGACAGCTTGTGGGGCGGATTCGATAGGTCAGACAGAAATAAACTTTGCAAGCTGAGGTGGAACAGCAAAGGCGAGCTGAAAATAACACAAAGCATGAAAATCTATCTAGCATGACAGCCTTACAAAGACCACACGCGGCACTAATGGAGACAGCCCGCTAGCAGGTCATACCCGATTTAGGTATGAATTTGCCGCAAAAGTTTGAATGGTCGTATCTCTTGAAGGAGATGTTGTACAGTAAAAAATGGGTCATTTTCGGATGTAGCGAAGAAATTTATATCTAGTAGAACAGAGCCAAAGCAATAATAGCGGCTCTAATCGACGCAGTCCGTTTTGAAGGTCAAAACAGAGTGAGAGCTGTAAGTGCAGATTTGCCGCGAAACTTTGAACGGCCATATCTCCGGAAGCAGACCGCCTAGAGCAAAATTGAAGTCATTTTTGGAATCAGTGGGAAAAATACATCCGGTTAGCTGGTCACAAATAAAATTTTGGGCCTGGATAAAAAAAAGGTTTTTTTGAGCGCCACCAAAATTGCACTTTTTAGTAGTAGTGATTTTCAACTGGCCATAACTCACGAATGGGAGGTCGTAGCGCAAAAATGAAGTTAGTTTTAAACTCAGCAGGCTAAAATAGGTCTAGAAAACTGCCCCGTGACTCGATTTAGGCTAGCCATCAAAAGATATGCTCACCAGGGGGCATTGATTTTCGCAACTTTGGACTTGAATATCTCCCGATCCAGGCCGAGTCTAGCACAACGGAGCTCATATTCGTAATCAACTCATTAAACTGCATCAGATAGACTACTTTAAAATTAATTTTTAGCAAAAAAATTTTTTTCGGAAACCTTTGAGGTGGCCAAACACCCCCCCGCATCACCCCTTGGATTTTGACCAATTTGTGTGGATTATGTTTGGCCAGTTATGAGCTAACTTTGAAGAAAGTTCCAGGTGGCCCACGCTTCTGTGGCTGGAGTTATGGGCGAATATTCGCAAAAATTGGAGGGTGCATTTTTGTCATTTTTGGTACATTTCGGAAAATAACTCGCTAACCAGCTAGGATACGGAAAAGTTGAGCCGGGGATTTAAAGTATTTTGAAATAGCTATCGATTGGTGGGCATGCGAAAGCTGTCGGTTTAGAAATGCGCAAACGGCACACGTTTGAATTTGAGTCGTTAGAGGTCCAAAAATTGGCCAAAAAACGGCTGGCGAGCCAACTTTGAGGGGGTGTAGCTCCGGTTCTAGGGGGGTGTTTTTCTTCTAATAGGCGCCGAAGGTCATCGTTCGTGGTCTAGTTTATGCTCATAAAATTTTAGCCGGATTGGTGAGATGACCCTACTTGCCGTCCCTAAGCTGACTTTCTCGCGAAATGCATGTTAAAACAATGGTAAGATGAAGGAAAATCGGCAGCTTCACCTTCTTTCACTCCGAATCGGCCGATTCTCGGGATAGTACTTCGGCGAAGATGGATGAGATGCGAATCGTGAGTGGCGGGCTGGATGATCGAAGTGGTTCTGGTACGATCTGGAAGGCAGCAAATGGCAGAGGTGGCCTGGAGGCTGAAGACGATTTAGGTTCAGTAGTAGGTGCCAGTACTTGAGTGATTTGAATTTGGCGCACTTCTTACCGATGACAAGTCTTCCCGGTTAGGGTCCCAGCACGAAAACTCATAACATTCGGTCCTGTCATGCGAGGGCCTCATACGTTACTCATTCATATTATGTTGTTGTGTTATAAGCACCTATTTAAAGCGTACTTTGAACGGTCAAAACTATGCTAATTGACCGCTCTTCTACGTTGTTAATTTACGCTCTATGCATTGCAACCCGGTGCTTGTTAACTGGGCCTGCGCTAGCCATCGGATACTCCATAACAACGGCCGGCCGGCCGGGCGCGTTGCTAGGGCAAGGGCGTAAACAACTCCGCCGCGCTGACCAATGGCCGCCATCTAATTGATTGTCCAAACCGCCGGCCAAAGCAGTGCTTAAGCCAAAAAGTTGGCCGCCGTGAAAAGAAATGTGATCATTTTTTGAGACACCCTGTAGACATCATTTTTTGTAGTACCGTTGTCAAGTAAATTACAACTAAAATTATATTAATTGTCATTGCCAACCGAAATCAGGCAGCCATCAGGCAGACATGTTAAGTGGGGGGTCGGCGGAATCGGCCGGCATGGTGTGCGCTGGACATCCCTATGGCACCAAAGTAAAACCCTAAAACAGTTCCGTCCAACTCCCTCTGGGTGGCCTGCAATGGCCATCCATGGTTCTCTCTGATGGGGGTCATTTTCCATAGTAAAACTCGAAAACACCCCTAACGGAAATGGGCGTTTCTCAGGGGGCCGAGTTAGTTGAGGCACGTGCTAGCCAGCGTTCGAAAGCTCACATCATGGGCTTTCAGAATCTGCAATAAAATTTATGGTGATTTTTGTTGTATCAAAAATAATCGATCGCAAAATATCGATTGATCACGATTTTATCAGTTTTCAGCATCTGTCTAAAGTAGCTACAAAGGAAAATGGGATGACCAAATTGAGGTTTTCTGGTACGTCAAATTCATTGGCGACGCCCATTTACAGCTACGATCACTTGATCAATCGATGATCGATATTCGATCGATTATCGATTTTTTGCTCTGCCGTTTAGCGGCCCATCCCCATCCCTATCTGTTTGGTCTCAGTCTTGGGCATTTGTGTTCCGTTTATTTTGAATAAAAATTACTTACAGATGACCCAACTACACAGGCTATGATGTTAGTGGTTTTCGGGCATGCTGATTTCAACCACGATGTCGGTTTAGAGCTATCATCGCGTTTTAATTCGATAATCGATATCGATTGATTATCGATTTTTTGCTGTGCAGATAAACAAAACACATAAGCTACAATCTCACTGGTTTTCAGGCATGCCGATTTCAACCATTATGTTGGTTTAGAGCTATCATCGCGTTTTAATTCGATAATCGATATCGATTGATTATTGATTTTTTTGCTGTGCAAATAAACAAGACACATAAGCTATAATATCAGTGGTTTTCGGGCATGCCGATTTCAACCATGATATTTTTTGAGCTATCATTGCAGTTTAGTTCGATTATCAATATCGATTGATTATCGATTTTTTCTGTGCAAATGATCGAACCACACACACAGGCTATGTTTTTAGTGGTTTTCAGGCATGCCGATTTCAACCATTATGTCGGTTTAGAGCTATCATTGCAGTATAGTTCGATTATCAATATAGAATAGCGTTATAGGCTCCTGGCCCCTTCTAGTTTGTACATACGCTTTATGTACTACAAAACTCTGATTGCTTTGGAGCATGTAGTATATGGTCCAAATATTTTAGAATAGATTGTTCTGAAGTCTTGCTTTCTCTTTGTGTTCTGCACCAAAACCCATTTTATGTATGCGCCCTTCGATATACTTCCCGAGCCTAATTTTTTCCTATTGGAGTCCAGTTATTCTAAACACAGTTGGAATATTCAAAATGCCCATATATTGATTGATGCATTCACTATGGGTAAACGGACACCAGCTTAGCTACAACAAGTAATAGAAGAAAACGCATAAGGCGGAAGTTGTATTATTTCACCTATTCCACAAAAAAATCGATACTTGACAATCAATCGATATTGATAATCGAACTATACTGTGATGATAGCTCTAAAACGACATCATGGTTGAAATCGGAATGCCCAAAAACCACTAAAAACATAGCCTGTGTGGTTCGATCATTTGCACAGAAAAAATCGATAATCAATCGATATCGATTATCGAACTAAAACGCGATGATACCTCTAAACCCCTGCTCTAAACCGACATAATAGTTGACATCGGCATACCCGAAAACCACTGACATTAAAGCTTATGTGTTTTGTTTATCTGCAGAGCAAAAAATCGATAATCAATCGATATCGATAATCGAATTAAACCGCGATGATAGCTCTAAACCGACATCGTGGTTGAAATCAGCATGCCCAAAAACCACCGACATTATGTGTTTTGTTTATCTGCACAGCAAAAAATCGATAATCAATCGATATCGATTATCGAATTAAAACGCGATGATAGCTCTAAACCGACATCGTGGTTGAAATCAGCATGCTCAAAAACCACCGACATCATAGCCTGTGTAGTTGGGTCATCTGCAGAGCAAAAAATCGATAATCGATCGAATATCGATTGATCAAGTGATCGTAGCTGTAAATGGGCGTCGCCAATGAATTTGGCGTACCAGAAAACCTCAATTTGGTCATCCCATTTTTCTTTGTAGCTACTTTAGTCAGATGCTGAAAACTGATAAAATCGTGATCAATCGATATTTTGCGATCGATTATTTTTGATACAACAAAAATCACCATAAATTTTATTACAGATTCTGAAAGCCCATGATGTGAGCTTTCGAACGCTGGCTAGCACGTGTCTCAGCTAACTCGGCCCCCTGAGAAACGCCCATTTCCGTTAGGGGTGGTTTGGAGTTTTACTATGGAAAATGGCCCCATCAGAGAGAACCATGGATGCTCCATTGCAGGCTACCCAGAGGGAGTTGGACGGAACTGTTTTAGGGTTTTACTTTGGGGCCATAGGGATGTCCAACGCACACCATGCCCGCCGATTTCGCCGACCCCCCACTTAACATGTCTGCCCAATCTCGGTTGGCAATGACAATTAAATTCGAAAATAATTTACACCCTAAGAGTAAATTAAATGGGAAGTAAAATAAAATATAATTAAATCTCTGAGGAAAATGTCGAAGCAAGTAAAAAGTAAATTAAATTAGATTGAAAAGCCCAAAAAATTTACTTTCAATTTACTAACTTCTAATTTGCCTCATTGACCATTCAATCTGTTGTAGTTTTGGCTCTCGCGTATTACTTTGTGTGATTCTGTGCCTTTTCTGTCTGCCTATTTAACCGCAGAATGTACAGTACATATGCTCTCACTGTTGGAAACCCAGCTACATTGCAGCAGATACCATTCAACTCATAATTTTACTCTGACATTTTTTTGAACTTTTTGAGGACTGTGCCCTTCCATGACCCGTGTTAACTAAAAAAAATATGGAATCTCACTCAACCCAGATTCTAGGTGGGCAGAATTTGGCAAACTGGCAAGGCTCACTAATAGTCTGCAAAATAGAATAGACATTTTACCGCCCTGAAGTTATCGACTAAAACCTGCTGATTTCTATTACAGTGTATGTATATCGTAATTGGTCAGGGCTAATACTCATAGAGGTTACTGTAGACGCTTGCTTGATTGATAGATCCAAAATGGTGATTTGGTGATTTCACAACTGTCAAACATGTTTTTCAGAAATCTCAATTAGAATCCTATACTACGTATAGCATGTCAAGCTACAGTTTTCGTGCAACCACTGATGCATGAAAACCCCTTGTTTAATCAAATTCCGGTCTGACAATAAGACAGTGTTATCTAAAGCTTTTCATCTCTTGGTGCTAGAAAAAGTAAATAAGATGCATTTCTGAACAACTGATTTTACCATAAAAATGACACCATTTGAAAAGCTTAACAAAAGGATGGAGTTAGATTCATAATGCCATTAGTTCACTAGAAATCCATACTCAGATATTTGGTGATTTTGGGGTATTTTCTTCAGTGCTTTGCATAGAAAAGTAAATTAGAATTTAATTAGAAGTTGAAAGTAAATTAAAATTAAATTAAATTGTTGGTAAATCAGTGCAAGTAAATTAAAAAGCAAGTAAATTATTTTGTGGAGGAGCAAGTAAATTAAGAGTCAGTCTCTGAACCGATCGAGTCTTGGCCCTTTGCCCTATCCAGACCCCAAAATTGAAAGTTGGGCGTAGAGGGCTGAAAGTTGTAACACTAAAACATATTGACAAGTTATCAATGACCTGCAAAGAATTTCCAGATTCGACGCTCCACGCTCGAGATATGGCCTTCTAAAAATCGGCCCGCTTAACTATGGGACCAAAATTTCGATATCGAATTTCTGACTTGCTGATCGGAATTCAGACCAAACAAACGGGGTTTTTGCGTAACTTTTTGAGTAGTTTAAGAATCTTTTACTAAATTTCATTTTTGGAAAAAAAAATTTTTTTTCGCCCTCCTATTGGGGGGCATAACTCGTCTGGAACCCCCCTAGACCCTTCTTTTTATTTCAGATTATTGTAGCGCTATATCTTAGCTACACGCCGGTGTAAAACATTACGGGCTACCGGACGGCAAACACTGAAATATTTGCGTTCAAAAATAAAAAATACCACATTTTGCATGTTTCACTGTGCCCAAAAATTTTCAACTCCATGTTCCAGCTTACCAATTGGAGTTGAATGCTAAAAATTGATGTCTAAGCTGTACTTTTTGAGTAGTTTAAGAATCTTTCATTGAATTTCATTTTTGGAAAAAAAATATTTTTTCACCCCCCCCCTATCGGGGGGCAGAACTCGTCTGGAACCCCCCTAGACCGTTCTTTTTATTTCAGATTATTGTAGCGCTATATCTTTGCTGCACGCCGGTGTAAAACATTACGGGCTACCGGACGCCAAACCCTGAAATATTTGCGTTCAAAGATTAAAAATGCCACATTTTGCATGTTTCACTGTGCCCAAAAATTTGCAAAATGTGGCATTTTTAATCTTTGAACGCAAATATTTCAGTGTTTGCCGTCCGGCAGCCCATATTGTTTTACACCGGCGTGTAGCGAAGATATAGCGCTACAATAATCTGAAATAAAAAGAACGGTCAAGGGGGGTACCAGACGAATTATGCCGCCCGATAGGGTGACGAAAAAAAATTTTTTTTCCAAAAATGAAATTCAATGAAAGTTTCTTAAACTACTCTAAAAGTACAGCTTAGACATCAATTTTTAGCATTCAACTCCAATTAGTAAGCCGGAACATGGAGATGAAAATTTTTGGGCACAGTGAAACATGCAAAATGCGGCATTTTTAATCTTTGAACGCAAATATTTCAATGTTTGCCGTCCGGTAGCCCGTAATGTTTTACACCGGCGTGTAGCGAAGATATAGCGCTACAATAATCTGAAATAAAAAGAACGGTCTAGGGGGGTTCCAGACGAGTTATGCCCCCGATAGGGGGACGAAAAAAAATTTTGTTTCCAAAAATGAAATTTAGTAAAAGATTCTTAAACTAGTCAAAAAGTTACGCAAAAAGCCCGTTTGTTAGGTCTGAATTCCGATCCGCAAGTCAGAAATTCGATTTCGAAATTTTGGTCCCATAGTTAAGCGGGCCGATTTTTAGAAGGCCATATCTCGAGCGTGGAGCGTCGAATCTGGAAATTCTTTGCGGTGGCTGCATAACCTATCAAGACGTATTAGTCTTCCAACTTTGAGCGCTCCATGCCAAAGTTTCATTTTAGGCCTGAATACACAGACTCGATCGGTTCAGAGACTGGCTCTTAAAAAGCAAGTAAATTACTAAACTAATTTACTTGACAACGGTAAATAATAGTGGTCTATGTAAATTCAAATTTCCCGCGTAATTACGGCGCTATCGCTTAGATAGGTGCAGGAATGATGGGGTGGACATTTGGTCATAACATATTCAGACGACAGCCCTCTGGCTTAAGGGACACTAAAATTGGGGAACTTAAAAATTCACGGAAACTCGATTTTTACTTCAAAATCGTAGTTTTCTGCAGTGTCTCTTACACTTCCAAAAATTATTCAATTATAGGATTGTGCAATCTTATGCAGTACGGTTGTAATGCTAGTGCTGCATCGGAAAGACCTGAACACAAGCAGAGTGTTGTTTCTGTCCCGATTGACTCCTCTAGCAGGACTCTTAACGACATACATACTGTAGCAAATAACGGCGAATTTTTTTGATTTTCCACCTTACCAGTGGCGTTTCCAGAGGGGGTGTACCCACCCTACACCCCCTTTGCGGTGGAGGTAGGAAGAGAAAGTCTTTCAAAAATAACCGAAACTAATGAATTTTGTACCAAAACTGTCAATTTTGTGCTCAATGCCTTTGAAATCCGTTTTTGAAGGTTAATTTTTAGAATTTTCTCAGAACCCGAACCAGACCACTTTTAAACTACTAAAACTCGTAATTTCTGTTAATTTTAAGCCTGGAAAATCCAAATTTGGTATGATGATACAAAAAGGCAAACTGCTCTAAGAAAATTGTCGATCAAATGTAGCTGGGTGAATCAGGAACCGATCCCAAACAGAAATTAATGTGTTTAATGATCATAATTAATTATAAATTAACGAATTCTGTCGATAAATATCGATTATCGATTATTTTTTAGCAATATTTCAAAAAATGGTCCAAAATGGTCGTGTCATATCATTTGAAAGCCCTTCGCCTGGCGAGTCAAATGATCACTGCATCAGAATAGGCACGCTCCGGAGGGCCTGTTTTCCAATTATAAAAGTAACCCTAGAGAGACATCAGTATAAGCTATAATAAATGTTGTAATTTTTTTTTCAATCACTTGAATAATTTCTTCCTTATTGTACAAAGGCCTGCTCATTTTACTGATTGCTAAGCTAACAACAAATCTTTCAGACCGTCAGAAACTTCAGACATCTTGCTCAATTTTTCTAGGATGCAATCTTTGGGCAAATTTGGGCAAGTTTTCCTTATTTTACAGCCTTTCCCGAGTCTATTTGACGTCAAATTAGTGTCTTTTAGCCATTCTGAGTCCGTAAATTCGATTGTGATACAAATATAATTTTTCCCGGATTTACGGTCAGTTCCCCAGGTCAGACCGGACCCTAGCCCCATCCTCCCATGAATCACCTGGTGGCTTGGCTAGCTAGATGTAGCCCATACATGTAACAGGGGGGGGGGGGGGTCGGCCCCCCACCCGACTTAGGCCAGACCCCCCCCGGATGGGGACCCCCCCCCCCCCCGAGACGATTTCACCGACCCCCCCTCCGATTTTTCTGGCAAGTAAATTTTCGAGCAAATTTTTGCAATTTTTTACACTTTCACACACAAAAATTGCCAAAATCGCCTGCAAAACAGCACTTTTTAGCTGTATTTCAGCCCAAATTAGCGATTTTTGGCGATTTTTAGGCCAAAAATTGCGATTTTTCTCGATTTTTGAGCGTTTTTTAGTGCCCACCCCCCTCCCCCAAAATTTTGGCTCAGACCCCCCCCCCGGCCGGAGCCAGACCCCCCCCAACCCCCCCTCCCCCCATCGGCGGATGACCTGTTACATGTATGATGTAGCCATGTCTGTAAATGTGTCTGTCTAAGCCTGACAGCCGAATATGGCCTGATTGTGAGAGAAAGATAGAGATGTAAGGGTGAGGGTTTACCTGAGGGGCACTTGGGTCTGTTGCAGAGGTTGCAGGCGTTTCTGCAGTTCTCAGCCATCCAATCAGCACTCTGAGTGCACTTGCCTTCTGTGGCCAGTCTGTTGCAGTTGGAGAAGTAGTCCTGACAACCTGCAACTGGTCAGATGAGAAGACAGACTGCAGAGAGAGAACCAACCAGAGTGCTCCCTGCTCACTGCACCCCTGCAGACACCACACGTTGCCTGGCACTGCTCTCGCATGAAGCTGTCTGGGTTGGAGCAGGAGTACTTGTCCTTCCACCGCTCACAGCACTGGTGTTTGTTGTAGCACAATGACCTCTCTGCAACCTATCATTTCTGACTGCATCAGACCAGACTTATCTGCAGAGCAAATAGGCCACAGTGTTTTGCATAGCTCAATTTTCTTAAATTCAATATCTATTCATCAAGTAGATCTGGTTTCTTAAACTCAGTAAGTATGCGCAAAGTACTGAATTTCTCCATAAAACTCAGTGAGTATTCGGTAAACAATTCAGCAAACCTGGTAAACATGGGAAAAAGCGAAAACATTTTTGTTCGAAAACAATAAAAATAGCCAAGCAAAATTGATTTTACATGACTGTCTTTCATTTTGTCTTATTCCTAATTAATTTTAAAAATATACAGACAGGAACTTTTATCATACATGCACTATGGGTTTGGTAGGTTACGCCTGGCTAAAATGGCCGAACCCCCTTCAGTGGCTCAGTGGGTAGCTCGCTGCCTCTGAGTCACGGCAGCCGCTGCATCCCTAGTGGTTGTAGTGGTTCATCCTCTCGGCGTGGCAAGTTTCTTGCTGCAAAGAGTTGGTCGTCGGCACAACGCTCCACCCAGGCCACCGAAAACTGGTTACAGTGAGTAGGTAAAATGGGAACCAACTGGATCTGCCGTTGCACCGAAAGCCGCTCCTAAAAGCATGCCGCGTTGGAGGGAAGATCAACGACGTCAGGAGCCGTCTGAGAAACCAGCATTACGGCCTATACCGGTTTACTCCTCCTCGGCCGGGCGGCCGCTGGGAGCTGTCAGCACCATGACGTCACCACGCCAGGCACTCTCTTAGTACCTGGCGCCCAACAACATGGCTTGAGTGGCTTGGCAGTGAAAGAAGGGCAAACGTCCGAGATGACGATATAAGGGGTAACGAAATGGACCGTGCAGGTCTGATCGTAGGGCCGTACATTGTACGACCCCCCGCCAGATCGGATCGGATCGGATCGGACCCCCTTCACCCCACCCCCTCGAGACCGTTTACTCTCCCCGACCCAAAAACACAAATGTAGCGGCTCCAGTATTAACAAAATGGCTCAGAAATCACTAGGTAAATTGGCTCTTGCGAAAATTATGTAGTGTTCAGAGCGAAATTGCGCATATTAGGATATACCTTGGGCAAGAACTTACTTCTCTATAACGTTAGACATGAGGCTGGAGTCACTTGATGGCGTGAGCATTAATCAGTGTTCTTTTAACAAGCAAAGATGTCAAAGACAGATTGCTAAAATATCGTACCAAATAGGGGGTGCTCGAAAGTTAGGTTTGCAGTAACCTGACGGTCTTCTAGGTGACAGAAATGAATTCAGCATCTAAAATGACCCCAGGAGTTACATTTTGAGCAACATCTGAAGAGACTCACAGTAGCTGCTCCAGTCAGACAAAATTTTGCAAAGAACAATTAAAATGAAAATAACTGGAAAACGCGACTACATAGCGCCAAACGGACTACAAAAATGGATTCTATGGACTAAAATTCAGTTTGACCCGTGAATATGAGCCGGTTTTCAGGCCGTATATACAGTTTGGGTCAATTTTGAAAAATGTTCGGCAATTTTCCATAGTAAAACGGATCGCAGACACTTTTTTGACTCGGGCACCCTTCCGAAAAACACGTTTTTCCCGAAAACTAATTTGAGAATCCCCAAACATGTATGATCAGCCAACTCGTTTTTGAGAAAATCGCTTTTTCCCGCGGCCCAATAATTTTGGCATGGACTTTAGACATAATCAGTAGAGTTACGTACCTTGTTTGCAGACAGGCTTTGCAGTCCATTCATTGTCAAAGGTGCAGTAGACTCGTGAGCTCCCAGTCATTTCTGTCTTCCCTCTGCATCTGACACGCGCCACTCCACCAGGCGGCACCGGGTCTCTGTTAGGATGGAAACTGACTCTCGCGTTTTCAACTGTAAACCGATCACACCCTGCAGCAGAAAACTCTATGCATAGTTGTTCCAGTTTCTGCTATACACAGTGTACCTCTAGGCTTGGGTGGATCAATGGGACAGGAGTAGAGGAGGTTCAGTTTCTCTTTGTCCATCTCACTCAGACCTTTGCGTTGACCCATCACGCTTCGAGCTTTCTCCTGTGCCATATAGTCTCCTTTAAGTTTGGGCGCCAGCGCAAGGTCCTCAGGGCGTTTGTCTTTTGAAAGGTACAATGGGTAGTGAGTGATGCTGCTGTAGTCATATTCCCCGATCATGTGGTACTCATAGTTGAGATCGGCAGTGGTGTTGAAGTCGATGTACAATGAGGTAGGGATATTCTTCCAGAAGATGACCACATGCTGGTCTCTGTCAGGCCGCTGGTGCTCATGGAAGAAGCCAACCACATGCATCAACTCGTGCACTATGGTGCCGTGGCTCCAACAGTCGTTCTCTTTGTTCAGACCCAGGTTCACCTCCTGACGACCTCCAAACCGTCCCACTGCGTCCGAATGGCAACTGTCACTGAAACTGACATCTGTTGCAGAAAATGAGTTACGACAGAGCCAACATACAATGATTTGGTAGTAATGAAAAGGTAATCTGAGTGGACTGGTTCCTTCTCTATAAAGTCCACACAGGAATAAGCTTTGAAGCTGAGGAAGGCGCAAGCCAGTTTTTTTCTCATAGTACGGTTTTCCGTAATTGATCGATCCAGTTGCACTGGGATCTTTCCGTCTTTCCACAGGTTGATTCTGGTCTTCGTAGCTTTAGTTTCTCTGACACCGAAACTCTGGCGGGAATCCTTTTTAGTGGACAGCTGGAGGTCTAAATAGTTTACGCGCATATTAGGTCAGCACTGTTAAAAACAGAGATGTGAAATGTGCTCTATGCTGCATATTAGTGTTCCGACGATATCAAAGCTTGACGATATTCGACATCGATATCGATATCGATATTTTCAACTCAATATCGATCGATATCGATATCGATATCGATATTTATAGTTATGCAAGAAAATCTGAAAATTTGGAAGAGCAAACTGCCCTCACTGCTTATCAGTAAAGCATTGATGCAACCAGCGATCTGATATCAATTAAGTAGAGAATCGCAGAAAAGGTAGTGGCCCTTCTGAAGCCCTTTAATGTAAAGGTTGACCTCTCAGGCCGATGCCCCACCCTCATTAGGCATAACTGAATTCAGACAGAATAGCGTATTTTAACTTATTTTAATGACAAATAAGCCAAAAAGCTTGACTTTAGAAAAAAGTTTACCATATTTTCAACCACCCCCCTCAGGCCTGGCGGTACCCCCTCAGAATTTGAAAATTTGCCACCCCCAGCCAAAATGCTAGCCCATGTATGCTTCTGCCCTCCTGCTTCAAGTGTGCGGAGTGAGCAGCTCTTCAGTGTTTCTGCAGACATTTAAGAACCTAAGCGTAGCTGTCTAAAAGCCGAGAATGCCGAGAAATTGATGTTTCTGAGAGCTATCATACCACTGTTAGGTTTTGACTATACCGTCCATTTCTGAGTTGTCCAGGATAAACTGCTTTTTCTGTTGTTCCAGAGAAATAGACTTCATGTCAGTTTTGCTTTTTCCTACTTTTCCGCACACAAAAATATCGAAAATATCGATGCAAAATATCGCGATATCGATATCGATATTGGAAAAAGGGTCGATATATCGACTTTTCGATATCGATATCGATATATCGTCGGAACCCTACTGCATATACAGTTTAGATTTATAAGGTCCTATCAATACTCAAGCTTAACTCAGAGCTTTCGTGCTAGCTCAGTTCTTTATCGATTTTGCTCAAATGTTCAAAAATTTATTAACAACTTAACTGGGTAAACATCGTGCAAGTTGGTGCAAAAATTCAGGCTGTTGTATAGTTGTTTATTATCGGAAGTTTTGAATGCATATGCGTATGCGTAATGCATTCAGATTTCGCACGCGTAATGCGTATGCGTAATTTACCAGAAAAAGAATGCATAATTTTCATATTGTGTAATGGTTAATGCGTAACGATAGCACGAACCAAAGGCACAGTAGACTTATAATGAATGATGTGCATGCTCTCTGAGACAAATAGTAGAAAGCAGGGATGTGTGTTTTTCTTTGCTGTTTTTTTCGTATTTTTTCAGAAGAAAACCTTTTTTCCTAAGGGTAAAAACCATAAATAGCAAAACAAGTAGTTTAAGGTAATTTGGCTAAGTGCCAGCTACTTTAGGATCACATCTTTGGGGCCGTCCATAAACGACGTCGTTCCAGAGGGAGAGGAGGGGGGTCGGTTGAAATGCGACGATAGACGACACACCAGGAGGGGGTGGGGTTAGCATACAAGCGACGTCGCTTTTTTCCGAATTTTAGGGAACTTTGATTGCGTAATTTTCAATTAAGCATATTGTGGCAAAGCTTACAGAAAATCTTCCCAGAGTGGTTTATCGGGATTTATTCTATTGATTGCGCAGTAGGTACAGTAACAAGAAAACACGACAGTACTGTATGTGCTGCACTTTCATGAGGGTAAGCAAAAACGACGTCGCCTTAGGGGAGGGGGACCTAAGAAACCGACGCAAGGCGGTTTTGGGGGGAGGTGTGTCGGAAAAATCGGGTTTTTGGAACGACGTCGTTTATGAACGGCCCCTTTCTTGCGGAAAATGCTAAGTGCTGGTTGGTATACCCGGGAACACAATCCATCACTCTCCGGTAGTCATACATGTAACAGGTCACGCGCCAAATGGGGAGGTGGGTTGGGCCTCTGATTCCAAATTTTGGGAGGAGGGTTGTGCACTAAAAACGCTCAAAAATCGAAAAAATCGCTAAAAATGCAAAAATGCCAAAAAGTGCTGTTTTGCAGGGGATTTAGGCAATTTTTGTGTCTGAAATTGGGAAAAATCGCAAAAAATTGCTCGAAAAAATCGGAGGGGGGGGGGGTCGGGAAAATTGTCTCGGGGGGGGGGGGGGCTATCCGGGGGTCTGGCCTAAGTTGGGTGGGGGCAGACCCCCAGTTACATGTAGCAGCCGGTAGTAGCTATTTCAAAAACACGACAAAATGTGGCTTCGCAAAACCAGTAAAATATCGATTCTGAAGATTTTGGATTGCCGGAAAGCACAGTTGGAGAGATTTTTAGTTGACGCGGAAAATAAGACAACCGCAAGCGACGTAAACTACGCCGCCGATCTTACGCAGGGAGCGCTCAACGCTGGAGGAGAAAATAAAGAAAAAAAGGAAAATCTTTCTTATCGGTTTCAATGAGAATAATTGAGCTGGTTGAGGAACGAATTATTGCACTCACATAATACACGCAGTAAAAAAACTCATTTTGTATTTGGAGAGCGGTAAGCTGGCTAACAATTCTTATTTTTATTATTTTTATTCGTTTCTTCACTTCGGTCGGCGGGAGCAGTGCAGAGTAGGAGAGAGAAAGGAGTGGTTAGGAATATAGGCACAGCTAAAGCTTCAATGGATTCCTAAGCTAATACAGTACGTCGCCTTCCTAAAACACGTACATTGTATTCTGCTTGTTCAGTTGCAATTTTTTGTATGTTGGCTAGTGATGTAAAAAATTAATTTAATTGTAATTGAAATTCGCATAATTGGCCCGTTTTTAATTTCAATTCGATTAATTTAATTTAATTGAAATTCAAAAGTTGGGCCATAATTTACAGTCAGGCACTTAACGCCGTTTATGGTACCGACACCATATAAGGTGCCGGTACCATATATGGTACCGGTACCGAGGGTAGTGGTACCATATATGGTACCGGCACCATATATGGTACCGTCACCATATATGGTACCGGTACCATATATGGTGCCCCCACGTTCGGCGACTGTGGTGGTACCATATATGGTACCGGTACCATATATGGTACCGGCACCATGTATGGTACCGTCACCATATATGGTACCGGCACCATATATGGTACCCCTACCCATGGCCATGGGTGCCGGTACCATATATGGTGCCGGTACCATATATGGTGACGGTACCATATATGGTACCGGTACCATATATGGTACCACTACCATATATGGTACGAAATCTGAACGGAGTGGTACCATATATGGTACCGGGACCGGAGAAACGCGAAGGTGGGGGCACCATATATGGTGCCGGTACCATATATGGTACCGGCACCTTATATGGTACCGTCACCATATATGGTACCGGTACCATATATGGTACCACCACAGACCTCGAACGTGGGGGGTACCATATATGGTGCCGGTACCATATATGGTACCGGTACCACATATGGTACCGGCACCTTATATGGTACCGGTACCATATATGGTACCACCACAGGCCCCGAAGGTGGGGGTACCATATATGGTACCGGTACCATATATGGTGACGGTACCATATATGGTGCCGGTACCATATATGGTACCACTACCTACGGTACCGGTACCATATATGGTACCGGCACCTTATATGGTGTCGGTACCATAAACGGCGTTAAGTGCCTGACTGATTTAATTGTAATTTAATTGAAATTCGCCTGGAATTTCAATTATATTTTCAATTATTTGCTGGGATGAATGCAAGGAAATGCGTAAGTATTAATGATGACAGCGCTAATGACTTCAAACAAAAACCTATTTAAGGTTTGTCACCTCTCTATAATACTGACCTCACTTTGTTTGGTAATATTTTTCGCAGTTCATAAAACAGTCAGGCACTTAACGCCGTTTATGGTACCATACATATAAGGTGCCGGTACCATATATGGTACCAGTACCTAGGGTAGTGGTACCATATATGGTACCGTACCGTGTACGTATGGTACCAGTACCACCACAGGCCTCCAAACGTGGGGGTACCATGTATGGTGCCGGTACCATTTCTAGTACCACCACAGTCGCCGAACGTGGGGGCACCATATATGGTACCGGTACCTAGGGTAGTGGTACCATATATGGTACCGTACCGTGTACGTATGGTACCACCACGGGCCCCCAAACTTGGGGGCACCATATATGGTACCATCGGCACCTTATAATGGTGTCGGTACCATAAACGGCGTTAAGTGCCTGACTGTAAAAGTCACAACAGTGATTTGTTAGTGTATGGTGGGTTTTGGCGAAGGTACCTAGGAAGTGATGTTGCCCAAAAATGCTGAAAACCTCTACATTAAGTACTGAAAATAATGAAATATCTCTAAATTTACCCCAGAATGTCGTTTTATGCGTTTTTAAAGGTTAAAATTTTCTTTCCTGTTTGGATAACAGGCTAACCAGGTGTCTGTAAGCTTTTACATGGACATTTTTCGAAGTCCTGGGTCACTGTTACTGTCTTTTAACAGAAAAATACAACAATTTTCAAAAAATTGAAAAAAAAATAATTGAAAAAAATTGCATAATTGAAATTTTCCGAGGTGCCATAATTTAATTGAAAATATAATTGTAATTGAAAATAATGGAAAACTATTTCAATTAATTTAATTTAATTTAATTTAATTGAAATTAAAAATGGAGCCCATAATTTAATTGTAATTGAATTGAAATTCAAATTCCATAATTTTACATCACTAATGTTGGCTATCTTCATCGTTTCATTTGTATAGTATGAAAAAACAATAGCGGAAAATAGCGCGGCTATTCTTAATTTCACCAAGACCGACCTGGAGCGTGTTTTATACGGTAGCTCATGTTCTGTTAATTTGAAATGGATTTGGATTCAAACTAACGCTCTTTTCAGAGATTACATGCGTAGGTAGACTACGCTTTATGTCTGGAAAAGTGTAAATAGGCTCAAAATACCATATTTAATAAAAAAATAAGGCAAAACAGTGATTTGAGGCATGCAACATTGTTTAATGTATACTATATAATAGAGCAGTGATATTTAGTAGAAGAAAGCTCGAATTGTACCGGAAACAGTAATAGAGTTCTCCCTTTCTTGAACTTCCATCATTTGCAAACATCTTTCATAGCGTCGTATTGATTTGGCCTTTGACTCGGCTTCGTTCAGATGGAACTCACTGAAGAAACTCCGAGCCCCTGCCGTCGACAGCCACACAACCGAGAGGAAACAGAAGAGAGACGTGTGCATTGTTAATAATCGACCGATCGGTAACTTCTGCAGTTGGGTAGAGTGGCAAGGGGCAGGCAAAGTCTTGTGATGTGCTTACGTAAAAGGCAGAGACTGGTTTTGAGCCGGTCGGGGCAGAACGTCACTGATTTATTATCTTCTCTCTTCCGCACTGCTCCCTTTTTACTTTACTGCACTTTGTCCGGACCGCTTACGTATGATCTAACTTGTATTTTTGACTTGACCTTCTCTAATAACTCTAGCCAAAAGGACAGAAACAAGACAGAAACCACTACACCGTAAACACCTATTCATGCTTGTGTAGAAAGTAATCGCCGGCGAGATTTCTGTCGCCCTAAGGCCCCGACATTTTGTAATAAACGTAGGTAGGCACAAACAGGCCGCATAATAATTTCCGAATAGAACAACGCCTGGAGGACGTGGCGCGGCGTGTTGGAGCGTAGATTAGAAAACGTCAGCATGTCAGCAATGTGGGCGGACGATTTTTTCTACTCAGGCATGAATAGACCTTAACTAACAGATAACCTAAACAACAGATTTGAAGCCTACTTCTGAAATGAGGCTTTCGTTCATCTGGATGCATCAATTTACTAGCACTTTGGTAGAGCGTCAAGAAAGATGGCTGTGTATAGGTCCGACTTTAAAATAGCCTCTAGGTGAATTTACGTGTGCTGGCTGGCTAGTTGGCTGTCTGTGTCTGTGCCAGTTTTTAAAGTGAGTAGATAGATCTAAAAGGGTCTCCGAGCCTGTTTTGGCACCAGTTCTCGGCAGGAAGTTTTTCTGCTGATGGATCTGGTGGCCGCTACAGTTGACAGTTAGGCTCTAGTAACGCACTCCTCTCTGTCACTGAGCACTTACAATTTACACCTCTCACTACCGTAAAATCAGCACTCAAAATAATTGATATTCCAGGCCAACTGGCTAAACACCTAAAGCTGCAATAGCAACCACACATGTGTTGGAGACAGCTACCACCGGGTTTTCGGTAAAAACGCCCATGGGCGTTTAGTTAGTTTTGGCACTTTTCACAGATTCAGTTCTAATCTGAATAAACGCCCATGGGCGGTTAATTGGAAAATACGTAAATATGACGCAAATAAGAATGGAAAGATTATCTAACAAGAGACAATATACGTACGACTTGTTTCTACACTTCTCTAGCGATTCTAACAAGGTGCAGCCAAAAATAACAACCACTAACAGCCGACACATTCAAACTCACTGTTTAGGAAAGTATTTAACTGTATTTAAAATTATCATCATCCTCTAATGCATCCTTTTCTTAAAGATCACCGGGAACAGCGTCCATTGATTGCCGTGCACGTTAACTAACCACTATATTACTATTTTTATCAACAAGCACACGCAGAAAGCCGCCTCTGCTTGCTTCGGCCGAAAAATAACGCGCGCAGTGAGTTTTTTATCGCAATCCATTCCAAACCTTATCTCGGCTTGCGGCCATAATTTTTTATCTGAATAGACGCCCATGGGCGTCTATTCGAAAAGGCTTTCCAATTAAACGCCCAGGGGGCGTTTATACGGAAAAACCCGGTACCACTGAGACCCGCCCAGACTGACACCGAGCATGTGTTTAGGCTGGGTAGTAGTGAAGGCAGCAAAGGAAGGCTCGGATGTTGGTGTGCGTGATGGGCCCGCAATCTGACCTAACGCAGGGGCTACAACGGTTCCCGCCCTGACAATCTATCCATCGATCACGTCACTGTTATAGATATACATATATAATATGTACATATCTCTTTGAGTATCAGTCTTCAAAATTTTCGGTCTGTCCGCACGGACATTTTGCCGAATGCGGACATGCAGCAAAATGTTGAAATTCGCGTCGGACACATTATCCGTGTCCGGTTTTATCATGCGGACATTTTCGTCCATCGATGCGGACAGACGCGGACAGAGACGTACGGATTGGCGGACAGAGGCGGACAGAGCCGGACAGAGATGTCCAGATTGGCGGACAGAGACGTCCAGATTGGCGGACAGAGATGTCCAGATTGGCGGATAGAGATGTCCAGATTGGCGGACTACAAACAAATCTGTTTTGCCGTTCATGTTTCGCGCTAGTGGTTTGCTTTTGTTGTTTTACCTGGAAATCACCCTAAAAATCGGTTTTACACAACGTTCTCATACCTCTTTGAGTATCAGTCTTCAAAATTTTCTGCCTGTCCACACGGACATTTTGCCGAATGCGGACATTCAGCAAAACTGTCAAAATTCGCGTGGGACAGATTATCCGTGTCCGGTTTGATCATGCGGACACTTTCGTCCATCGATGCGGACAGACGCGGACAGAGTAGTCGTCCATCGATCCAGACAGACGCGGACAGAGACGTCCAGATTGGCGGACAGCCGCGGACAGAGATATCCAGATCGGCGGACTAGAACAAATCTGTTTTTCCGTTCAGGTTTCGCGCTAGTGGTTTGCTTTGCTGTTGTTGTTTCACCTGGAAATCACTGTGTAAAAATCGTTTTACACAACGTTCTCATGCAGTTTTACCGGTAAGGTAACCAATGTTAGTGGTGGCACGTAAAGGATACTACTACATGGTGTTGTGTGATAATTGGCAAAAGTTCAGCTGTTAATATTAGTGGTCGATTGTTAGTGTATGCATTGCGTCCTTTGGCTGGTTGTCCTTAGAACAGAAGTGAGACTCGCCTGTTATGGTAGTTCTTTTTCTTTCACTCTAGTTATTCATTCCTGTTAGCTCACTTTTACCTGATGGTTTTAAAACTGAAGTGAAATTTCAAAATGAAAATACACCTGTTCTAGATTGTAAATAATCACCTCTACTAGCTCCTTAAGGATCACTCCAAGTGTCCGCCGGAGTGCCCGGCCAGACACCAAAATTTCGTCAATTTTTCCAGCTTGTCTCAGACTTTTCAGCAAGGTGTCCGAACCACTGAACGTGTCTGGAAACTGTCCAAACAACAGTGAATGTGCTCAAATCATATGGGCCATCTATCTCTCCAGGACAAACCTCTGAGTGCAAGTGTTCTGTCCGGACTTGTGGCTCCATCAGTTCTGTCCGGGTTGTCTGCTCCTTTGATTTTGTCCTGACATCTATCTCTCCAGGACAAGCCTCTGAGTGCAAGTGTTCTGTCCGGACTTGTGGCTCCAGCAGTTCTGTACGGGTTGTCCGCTCCTGTGGTTTTGTAAGGCCATCTATCTCTCCAGGACAAGCCTCTGAGTGCAAGTGTTCTGTCCGGACTTGTGGCTCCAGCAGTTCTGTCCGGGTTGTCCGCTCCTTTGATTTTGTCCTGACATCTATCTCTCCAGGACAAACCTCTGAGTGCAAGTGTTCTGTCCGGACTTGTGGCTCCAGCAGTTCTGTCCAGGTTGTCCGCTCCTGTGGTTTTGTAAGGCCATCTATCTCTCCAGGACAAACCTCTGAGTGCAAGTGTTCTGTCCGGACTTGTGGCTCCAGCAGTTCTGTCCAGGTTGTCCGCTCCTGTGGTTTTGTAAGGCCATCTATCTCTCCAGGACAACTCAGTTTCCCAGTGTCCGAGGCTAGCCAGAAAATTTGACAAAATTTTTGTGTCTAGCTGGACACGCGTGTCTGCCCGGACAGGCGCGTATCTGCCCGGACATATCGTTTTGTTCATCACTGATAACAAACATGAATCCTAAGCAGCTAGTGCAATTAATCTTAAAAAAATTTTTTCTTTCAGAGTCATGGCTGCTCAGCCATCTGGCAGTAGAGAATATAGGTAGAGCTGCTGAGCCTGTAGAGGTAACATACATTAGGGACCCTTAAGGGTCCCCTTAGACCCCCAGACCCCCATCTGTTCAATCATTCTTTCAGCTGCTCACTTAGCCAGACATCCAGTTGATGAGCACGATCCTGGTCATCTGCTGATTGGAACCTCACTCAGAATTAGAGACCTGCATTTGGACAAGTCTCTGAAAACAGCCTGGAGAATACAGAAGAAACCGATGCAATGTGCATCAGCAACTGGCCTGGACACGGACGGCTTGTACTGTTTGTAGGCTGCCGCTCTGCACAAACACCACATGTTGGCGCCTTTGGCACCAACAAGTTGACTATTCATTTGATGACACGGAAGCTTGAGGATCCGAAAAACCGTGCATTAGAGGTCAGTGGCTGAGGACTTTGTCTGGCGGACAGTGTCTAGATCTGATGGGTTATAGCCAATATACTGTTATGTTTCCCATCAGCACCAGTACTGAAACTGATTATACATACTGGTCGTTTAATCTTGTCGTTTTGTCTTCTAAGTCTATCCTTGTTACACATTGGCACTGTGTGCTGATTGTCTGTTGTGTACTTATATCATTACTTCTTAGTTGTAGAGTGATAGACACCCTGTTATGCAGTTGAAAAACATTCAATGTAATCGTGTTTGGTTTTAAGTAAATGTCCTGCTGCTTTCATTATTTCCTAATACTGGTCCAACACAAAGCAAAAATGTCTGAAGTACACACTGGAGTGCAGTCTGTTTAGGTACTTTCTGTCCAGTCAACAGACAATCTGTCCGTGATCTTGTCTGGTGTCCATACTGTATGTCTGCTGTCCGCTCGCTTTTTCTGTCAATTTTCAATCTGTCCGGGTAGCGTACATTTTGTCCACGAATGTCCGGTGGACGGACGATCTGTCCATGATGTTGTCCGGCGTCTATATGTCTGCTGTCCGCTCGCTTTTTCCGTCGATTTTCAATCTGTCCGGGTAGGGTACATTTTGTCCACGAATGTCCGGACTTCCGAGTCGGCGAAAATGTCCGGTTGATCAAATATGATCAACCTGATACTCAAAGAGGTATATTGCGGGTTACAGGTACTGCACGTAGGTGGTGCCTGTTGATGTTGTTATGGTAGAATGTGAATGCTGCAACGCATAGACACTTTAATCACGGTTGCACTATCAAACACAAACCAAAATATCAAATAACCAAGGCAAACTCCATGCGGATATTTGGTGGTGGACTTGACACCCGCAGTTCTGACGAGTTCATCAGACTTAGAACAAACATTTTCCCCCAACCAAATCGGTTACGCTATCTGCCAAAGGTATAAATGTCTGCCCGACTGAAACGAATTCACTTTCTGCGCTTCTGCAGAAAGCTACGCCAACTCGGAGAAAAGCTATTTTGTAAGCTTCTTCCAACTACCTGATTATTTGCAGTTGCGAAGTAATCGATAATATTCTGCAAGGTAGGGTGCGTCTGTGACCTAAACAAAAAATCAGCTCTCCAGAGACCGTATTGGTAACGTAACGAAAGTTGGCAAGACCAAGGGGTGGTAATAGGAAGATAGTAATTGCTAACTTGGAAACACCAAGGCTTGGTAATACCAACCAGTATTCAGTATGTGGCAATAGCTAATACCAAGTTGGTACCGGAGTTTTCCACTTATAAGACCTGGTCTTATAACTGGAAAATGCCCAAATTTAGGGTCACTTTTTGGCGCCCTTTTGAAGACCATGGTCTTATAACTGGAAAATGTTATTTCACTGCAAAAAAAGAGGATTTTTGGCCAATAGTTGAATTTGTTTTTCACCTTGGTGGCTGTTCCAGACATATGCGTGACCAGTATACGCTTGACTTGTTAAACTTTACTTGAAATAACAAAAAGAAAGGTTGTGTTGAAGCATAGAAGGTACTGTATTGCGTTCTAAACAAAAATCAGAATCGCGTTTTGTCTATATTATGTACTTCTGCCTTTGTTTTCTCACGATGGACAGCTTTTGTTCACTTTAAAAGCAGTTAATTGTGTGCTAAAATCGGTCAATTAAACTAAGACCATGGTCTTTTAACTGGAAAATGGGTGCCTAATCCCCCACCAAAAAAAAACCATTAAACCCCCTCCCTTACAACCCCCCACCCCCCCAACCAATTCTCCTGCAAAACCATATATTTCTTCGTTTCTCTGTAAGAATTTACAGTCAAAAGATATGGCTAGTTCGGAAAACGTCAGGAGGAGTTGGAGGTTCAAAAATTTGAATTTTGAGCGTTATACGGTTGGGTTTTAAGACGCAAAAACTAAGAATTACGGAGATCAAGCAAATTCAATTTTTTGGGTAATTCAAAGAGTATGGCTTTGAAACTTTCAGCAATTATTGGTATACCATTGACCATAACATACGTACTGACTGGGCAGGCCTGTAGGGCACAATTGGAGAATTTAAAAAAAAAACATGGGTAAATGTAACTTTTCTTTATAAAACCAGTAAAATTGACCATTCTGAGAGGTTTCTATTTCCGAAAAACAATGTAGGAGGGCTTCTATGATGTACAACTGAGTAGATATAAAGTTAATTCATTTGTCGAACTATTTCTGCTAAAATCTGTATTGATAACTTAACTAGTTCCCTAAAATACCGAAAAACAGTTGCTAACCCCGTCCCCCTCTTGGTGCGTGCCTGTCATCGCATTTTAGCCGACCTCATGTCCCTTCTGCAATAACGTCTTTTATGGACGTCCCCTTGTTAGAAACCCTGAAATTTCAAATAACTATGACTTGCACGTAATAATATTGACAGAATTTCGGCCTTGGTTATGTGTTTACTACCTACTACTTAGCATTCCATTACTTTCAGATTTTTGGCCTGAAAAACCTGTGTCCGTCTTTTGGTGAACATACATACATATACACCCAGTTTACACTTTTTAAAATGACCCCAGTAATTTTTACTCATATTTTTGAATGCACCCAAATCGGTTTTTATAGCGTAAAACTACCCCGAGCCCGAGTCTACTTCAGAAATGCAAAACATTTAAAGTCCCAGATTTATTTACCTTGTTTTTTTTGCTTCTCTGCCATTTTTATGAATTGAAGAGGGTTTTGCAGTTTACTTTTTGTAAACAAAGTCTCAGAATGTATGCTAAGCATTGAGTCCCTTGAATATCCTTGTTTATAGTCTGTTACTGTATTAGTTAGGTATTGTTTAGCTACTACACTTGCAATTTTGCGCAAGAATATAACGTAAATAAATGCCATAAAAACATCACAGCTTTTACAGTTCTTAGGGTAGGGGTTTTTGAAAATGGTAGGGGGAAGTAGGGGGATTTTATCTGAAAAGTAGGGGATACTGAAAAACCTGGCAAGGCAACCCTGTGTGCTGCCAACAAAACAAACAGCTCCAGTTTTTAACACTACTCTATGGCAACAAATTTCAAACAGATATGTGCTCTTAACTGGATTTAACAATGTCGCATATAATACGGATATCTGTGTGCTAATGTGCTCAATCCATCAGCATCAACAAATGACAGAGACAGAAGATTTTCGATATTGAACTCAAATCACTCAAACTACCCATACTGTAATAATAATTAACAAAGTGCACAACGTTTCGGACAGGTCTGCTGAATCCAGCCACTTGAGAAGCAGTAGTAGCTGATCCACTTTTTGTTGCACCAGAATCGCTTGTTCTTGCATTCTGAAAGGCTAAATTGTAATGAGGTTGACAAGGAAACCATCCATCTGTTCATATCAGAGCCAACCTGACCAACAGATAAAGAGACAGACCGCAGTAGAGCTTGTTGATCCTGTGTATGTCGATGGTGCTGAGTCCCTGTCTCTGACCGATGGTCACCCCTCGTCTCAGAGGCTCCAAAGTAGCCAATCCATTGCGGGAAAAGGCATACATAGAGTAGTGCAGATGGAGTTGTAGTCGTAGCGCGTGCCCAGGTGGTTCAGCACCTCACTGCCATAACGCTTGAACGCCAGCTCATAACCAGGAGCTATGTTCTGCTTTCTGACTGAGACAAATCTGTTTCTGTCAGTTCTTGCGTGCTCATGAAAGAAGCCTAGACAATTAATTTTAGTGATGCTTCACGCCAATGGGAGAGCGGCTTGGTGGTCTGGTGCAGGCCTAGTTTCTAAAATTTTGCCTTTAGTTAAACATTTTGTAAGCGGGACTGTAATGTCTCTAGAATGATTTTGTTTGTGGAGGGTTAAATAAATTGTAGATATACCGATGGCATGCATCAACAGATGAATGATGAGCCCCTTGTGAGCACAGGATCTTGAAATGTACACCAGTTGTCCTCCTTCCCCTTGCCTGCCAATCTGAGAGGAACATCTGTTTCTGGATCTACTCAAGAACACGTAGTCAGTATGGCTGGACGTTTTCCCAATGAACCTAAACTTGTCTGTAGAGAAATCTGACAGATCTCAAGTTGGAGATTGCCTTATGCATGTGGCTGCGTGAAAGTCAAAGAAGGCTCCAGCGATCTGCCTTCGCTCTTGTAGTGTAAAGTCACCAGAGAGCAGATACGGCACTTCCTTGTGCTGCCACAACTTGCTCCTGCACTTGACTGCACTCTTGAACTTGGCTGAACTACGCAGATGAGCTCCACTTGCTCCTCTTCCAACTGCACTCTCCAACTCAGACTCCGTTTCCTTTATACTCTTGAACATGGATGTCACTGTTTTGCTGTCAAGACCATCAATGTCTCCTGAGACATGTGCTGGATTACTGAACCGGTAGAACAAACGATGCCGTATTTGTACCCATAACCTGGGTAATTAAACCTGGGGTTTGCGGTCGCCGAACCCTATCTTGGGTTAAAAGTTGCAAAAATCAGGGCGCCCAAAATACTAACTGGGGATAAGCTGCAGTAGGCTTTTAGGACTGTTTTCAAACCAAAATTAGGGCTTCAGAATTTTCAGAACTTGTAACCCTAATTAGGGTTTCAAAAGCTTTAAACAGGGTCTAGTAAGCTACCCGGGTTAGTCACTAAAACCCTGTGTGGAGCGCAAAAAAGGTCGTTGAAACAACTTTGCCCATAGTACTAAAACCTTACTTGGAATGGCACCTGAATCCCACATAATATCAGCACTGGATATTTATTTGACTGGGGAAAGCCACAGACATGTGTAAGAGTGGAGTACCTTCGAACTGCTTGGTCTGCTTTGTGAGAGGATCGGTACCCAGTTGCGCCGCCTTAACCGATCGTCCACCAGCTACCTCTGCTTCGGTAAGCACATACAGCTCCTAAACAACATCTCTTTTGTGTGGCACACCTTTTCTTCTTACTGATATCATCCAAATGCCTAATGCTAATGGTCCTCTAAGTCAATCCAGTAGTGATATAAAATTAATTTAAATCGTAATTAACATTAGCATTAACGTAATTGGGAGCCTTTTCTAACTTCTACTGAAATAATTTAACTAAATTGAGCTTAAATTTAGAAAACGCACCATAATTTAATTGTGATTTAGTTAAAAGTTCGCCCGGAATATCAATTATTTCCAGTGCTACTTGTACGAATGTGAGAGGTGTAAATGATTTTCTGCACATTAAAGCAAAGGTTTGTCACCAAATTTGTGCCGCCTTTGTTTCGATTTGTAAGGTTTGCAATGTCATACCTCATCATCTTCGTCCTCTCCACTCAGAAGTACATCCACTAAACTTCTCTAAAAGTGTGTGTTTAGGTAAATTTTTATAAGTGACATTATTGGAGTAGCTCACGTTATCAACCACGTGCAAGGCCATCAGCAGAATGCAGACTTCTGCGAAAACTCGCATGTTTTCAAGTAAAGTGGCGGCACTAAAAGTGCTGTGACGACGTAGGGATTTATTCTCCAAAGTCACTTGCTCAGTCAGAGACACCAGCAGTAACTGTCAGTCAACTGCACCAAGCCACCAGATCCATCACCTCAAACTTGCTCAGAACTGGCTCATAGACCCGTTTTAGATCTATCTACTGACTTGAAAAAACTGGCGCACAAAGAGACAGCCAACTAGGGAGCGCATGTGAATTGGTTATTTTAAATGGTACAACTCGGACGTATAGACACACACACACACAGTTATCTTTTTTTTCACATTTTTGGAATCAGTGGGAAAAAATACATAGATGTAGATTTACTTGACAAATCCAAAACGGCTTCCTTTCTACAGTATGATGTCTACTTCAAGAGATATGACTGTATGAACTTTCGCGGCAAATTTGTACCTAAATCGGCTATGATCTGCTAGCGGACTGCCTCCATTAGTACCGCATGTGGTCTTTGTAAAGTCGTTATGTTAGATAGATTTTCTTGCTTTGTGTGATTTTCAGCTAGTTTTTGCTGTTCCACCTCATCTTGCAAAGCTAGACACTACAAAGTTTATTTCTGTGGGACCTGCTGAATCCGCCTCACGTATACAGTACATGTACGTAGTTAGGGGGTTTTGGGGGTTTAGCTCCCAGGCCCAATTTTCGGGACCCCCAGACGGATTCTGGGGGGTTTCTGGAACCCTGAAACCCTATTTTTGGTTGAAAAGTACAAAAATTCAGGGCACCCAAATACAAACTGACGGCCAAGATCCAGGATAGGGTTTCAAGCTTGTTTTCAATCCCAAATTCACAAATTAGGGGTTTAGAAGGGCTAATTTCGGTTTCTAAAACCTTAATTAGGGTTTCTGAGGCATAGAATAGGTTTCTAGAACCCAACCGGTTTTTTAGCCCAAAATGGTCACTGGAACAGTAGTATAGTAGGTGACACCCTAGACCCTATCTTGGACTAGTATGATACGTCCAAGACAGGGTCTAGTGTATCACCTACTATACTACTTGTACTAGTATGAGACCAAAGCCGATTTATTTGTAAAACAGCTGTCCGGGATTGAAATTTAGTCAACAACTGGGTAATGATAGTAGATTAACGTTTAAAATCAACAACGCACTACAAAACCGACCGTCAGATACTAGTTTATGCGACTGAAATGTGCGTCGCGCGCACAATTAAACTTTTCACCTATCCGTTCTATGTAGGTCGGCTGTCGGCCAACCGGTCTGACGCAACGTGAATAAAATGTCGCTCTCCGCCGCCCAGTCCATGTACGTACATGACAGCCGTCGTCGGACGAGTTTAAAAATTCGTCCACTCAATTTTTCCCGCTGCGACCGACCAACGGTCAGACTGGATTTTCTGCTGCTGCTGCGTCCGCCGGTGTAATAGTCAGGCGTCGGGGTAGATGATGATTGAGATAAACTTTTCAGTGCGCTACAATTCTGCCCTCCGACCAACCGATGCAATATGTCTTTGAACATAGCCCAAAAGCCCTTCTTTATGTCATTGCTGTTTATTAGCATAAAACGCACATTACTAAAACACTACTACTATACACTACTCTAGTTCCACCCGTCGTGAACCCGGTTGCAGTTTGTAGACCACTACCAGATGGTCCTTCCGAAGACTGACCATCAAATGCCCATCGTCCGTTAGGCAGAGATCAGAAACGAAGTGCGCCCCAGGAGCGTCCAAACTGAGGTAGCACTTGAACCGCCCCTCTCGGTCGAACAGCTACAATGTCTCTGCCGAAAAAAAAAAAACGAAAATTATTATAGAATCGGAGAGTTCGCGCCGCCGTTTCGCGACCTGATCGTTATGCATGTTTGATGAGTTAAATGTAATATATGCTTTTTCTTTCAACAATTTCAACGAGTTTCAACTATATTAACACAATAAACTAATAAACATCAGTAACAGTTAAAAATATCGCCTAAATATTTATCTGGAATGGCATCATCGCCAATAAACCGGTGGGCGTGGTCACTGCCTCTACCCTTTCTCGAAGTTCCTGCACTCCGGTGATCTGTCGGTAGCCGGAGGCGCGCAGTTCTTCGGCCAACGCTTTGAATGTCTGGCGCGCCTCCGGCGACATGGGATCCCAGACTTGCGCTCCCCACTGCTCCAAGGCCTGTTGGTAGGAGGCCACTTCAAAGTTCTCAAGGAAATATGGATAGGCCAAACCAATGGCCACAGCGTATCCACTTGTGCGGATGGGCATTTTTCTTTTTCAGACGGGGGTGGCGAGGAAGCTAGGGAACGAACGACTGCCTAGCAAAGCTGTTGGTTTATCACACAAATTCTAAAACAATGGTCAAAAGCAAAGCGCTACAAAGACTAAAAAACTCTATTTCGGTTAGAAAAAAAAAAGGGGGTGGGGGGACCGCGCTACCGGTTGTACAGTTTTAAAAGCCGAGCCGTCCTACTACTAGACGCTTAACAATAAAGTGAAAAGTATTACGACGACCCAGATTTTTGATGAAAAACACATTATAGACCCATCCTCGATTTTAGCAAAACGCATTAATCACAACCCTTCCACGGCGGACTATAATTATTATGACCCAGGTTTTTGATGAAAAACGCATTATAGACCCATCGCCGATTTTAGCAAAACGCATTAATCACACCCATTCGCCCGCGGACTATAATTATTATGACCCAGGTTTTTGATGAAAAACGCATTATAGACCCATCATCGATTTTAGCAAAACGCATTAATCACATCCCTTCGGCGGTGGTGGACTATAATTTTGTTTCTAACAAAGAACACCGATTATTATATTTTCGGCGCACAGTACGCATCGCGCGGAAGGTTTCCGTACCGATACATACATAATCACTATGTACTGAAGAGTTTGATAATTTGTGTTCTGCAAGACTACTAGTAAAGACTCCACATCTCGTTTCAATACGTACTGTACATTTTATACTCTGTTCTCTGCTGGTTCTGGCTCTGCTGTCGGTATAACGAAATGATTTAAAAACTGACTAGTCAATGCAGCGGCGTTCAGTGTATAAAAAGTTTCATTTGCAGAAGGCGGTTGTCTACTGTATGGTCGGCGCGATGACATCGTTAACGCTGTCGCAAGAGAAGATGTTTCGCAAACTTTTTCTAATTCTCTACGTAGATCGATTGCGCAATGTGTTGAAATCGATGGCCAGCTCGCTCTGCCCCAGCTGTAGCCTATCCGTACCCGATCGATGGGAGGAAGAGTATAGGCGAGACTATAAACTACTGCGCCGATGCGACTGTCCCACCGCTATGGCTCAAGCCTTTGAACGATGCGGAGCGACATCTCGTTTGAAAATGGCTGAATTGGAAGAACGGTGGTTGGTCATGAGACGATGGTGGGATATCGTTGTGCTGGAATTGAAAAAAGCTGAGGAAGGAATAGAATTTGTTCGTGCGAACGATTGCTACGCCAAGTTGGACGAAGACGCCGAGTGGAAAAACGAATTACACCAAACTATTCGAACCAGCGACTATGATGAAGTGTTGAACGAAAACGATCTGTTAAATGAATGTCGAATAATGTTTTCACAAGAATGACACCATTTTTATTCTAACTCTTCATCTAACGGTTCGCTAAATACAAAATCCGGCGGCAGCAGTTTACGTTTAACATAAAACGGTTGTAGTCCCGTGCGCCGACTGGTGGTTACTGTTATTTTACTATAGTATAGTAAAACAAAAATTAGTAATACTAGTGGTATTTTACTAGTAGTAAAATAATAGTAAAAAGTAAAATTAAGAGCCAATAGTAAAGTAAAAATTAAATTAAATTACCAAAGGCTGTCAGTAGTAAAATGGAAATTTTACTACCATTTTACTAGTTCTTGGTGAATTCCAGCCAAATTCTTGATCAATTTTGCAATAAAATGCGTGGATCCAGTTTTGTCGGTCGAATTTCACACATTTTTGTGTCTACAGTTCTGGAGAACTTCGTATCATGTTCAAACTTAGCAAGTATTTGGACCAACATCAATTATTCACAATATCTTGGCATCATTGATTAAAACTTCCACGTTATGATGACTAGTAAAATCGTAGTAAAATAGTAGTAAAATTAGTAGAATTATTAGTAAAACAAAAATTAGTAAAATCGGAGCTGCCTGGTAGTAAAATAAAATAAAAATTTAATTGACAGGCTGAATTTGTAGTAAATTTAGTAAATAGTAAAATAAAAATCCACTAGTAAAATAACAGTACTGGTGGTCGTAAAGACGGAAGTTTTCATGGGCGCGGTACGGAACGACCTGTTTGTACACTCCACCGGCTCGCTTTCGTAGAGCGCACGTTTGAATACTTCGTAGCGCAGAATGTTTTTGTTCGTTCTAACCGAAACGCCTTTGGCGGCGTGCTTGACCGTATTTCCCGTCTCATCGGCCATGATGTAGCATTTAGCCGATAGACCTATGAAAGCTTTCGCTTTCTTTTCAGTTTTGAATAAACCTGGAGTGCGTTTGGAGTAGGCTTCCGCCTCCGCCGTTCGCTCATCAACCACGAATTTATACTTTTCTCGTTCGTATTGTTGGCGCAGATGAGGAAGTACCAGATCGCGTTCCGGCTCTTCGCTAGCCCAACTCACCAGAACGCTGTCGGTGTCGGTGGCGCAGATCGTTAGCTTGTCTGTGTCGAAGTACTTGAGCAGAAAACTGTGTACAAACCGTAGGATGTTAAGCTTCGCCGCTCCGAATACGGCCACGGCTATCTGAATAGGCATATCGAATTTGTACACTTTCGGCCGTAGTTGCACTTCGGCGAACTCTTCTCCCAGCTCCAGATGGCTTTTGTAGTTCGGACCATTTACTAGCAGTTCTAACCGATCGGAGTCGACGATACGATGTTCGCTTCGTTTTTCGGGGTTGTAAGCGAATTTTCCCCACGCGCAAGCGCCCATATGTTTTGCGATATTGCTCGCGATAGTGTTCTTTTCTCGATCGCCCTCCCGTCTCATCTCCGCTATTTCCGTTTCGAACGCTTTGAATGGAAAGTGATGGCCTTGAAACTGGATCACTCTGTGCACCGCCACGATACGCACCCCGATCTGGCATATGTAGCGCAACAGCGGAGTGTACATCAGCACTTCTTTTCCAGTCATACAAGCTACCAAGTTTTTTCGCGGTTTTTTAGCCATATCGATTCCGTAGGCTTCGCCCATTTCGGCTATTTCGTCGGGTACCATTCGTCTGTTTATGTTGATGTGTCGAATGATCGGTGGAAAGAGTTTCAGTTTTTCATAGTTCGGATGCGTTGGATCGCATTCTACATCGACCAGCGCGAATCCAAAAACGCCTCCGTTTTGAATCAGACGGATTATCTCCATTTCTGACAATGTTCGTGTGTTCGCACCGAACCGTTGCGGTCCTAACATCCAATCTCGGACGAACTGTTTCAGTTGAACGTGAGTGCCGAGCAATCGTTTAAAATCGCACTCTCTCATCACCACCAGACGATTGTGATTGCTCTCCCAGACTTCATTTCTCTTCTCGGTTTCAGCTTTCATTTCTCCATATGTTTTACCAGTGACAGGACTGATCTCCTCATCCTTCAACCGACTCACCAGACATTCGGAACTGGTACAACCGTGTGTATGACAACCATCGTACTCATAAATGGTGTCCATTTCGGCGGAGTAACCATCAGGACGCATCTGTCTACCGTGGTAGAACACCGACTCTCCTCCATTCAGCTTGTGTCTAATATACCAACCACTGCGCTCCGCCTCCCAGTCTAACCATTGGATGGCCGTAGTAGCGCGTTTTTCGCCCATGAGCTCCGGCGCGAACATCCTTTCTTTTCTGCGAACCAGGTATGGACCGACGGGCATTTCCGAAGCCAACGCCGCCAAATACTGACTGTTAGCATCTAGGCTTTCCACGAACGCGGTTTTAGCGGTTGTACGATGGTTCATGTAGGTAACGTTCGCCTCTTGATGACGGGTAAAGATTTCGGCCAATCCTCCCGTTATCCCCTTCTCTCTCAACAGTTGCAGAGTTTCTTCGTCCGGTACCATAAAGTGAACGTTGTGAGGAGCGTACTTCAACAACACCGGGACCATAGCAGATTGTATGGTGCAGTGATTGGAGAACAGGTCCACTCCGTACTCTCTCCACTTTTGCAACAACGTTTCCAAAGCCGGAACCATACAGAGACAGTCGATTTTCACGTACTCCATTAACCAATCGTACAAACTGCGACAACCGGCCTCCATCCAGAGTCTGACAAATTCTCTATAGTTGTGTTCTATTTCTTCATCGGTGTTGCCCAACGTGTTCTTAGAGGTCATATCGCTCAGAAAGTCTTCTATGTTAGGAATTCCAAAATTGCGCAGATCATCGACATTGTCGATCCGTTTCAACACCTCGTAAGGAAACCACGCCTTGTCTATTTTTTCCATTTGGGCGTTGGCTCCATTATTCGCTGTTGTGGAGAAGCTGGCCACGAAATCTCGCAAACTCAACGATTGACCACCCATATAGTTGAGAACGTCCAGTACGCGCAGTTTATCGGTCAGCAGCGCGTCGTATCTGCTGGCTCCCTGTTTCAAGATGAAGTTTATGCCATCGTCTCGAGTCCACAAAGCGGTTGGATCTTCGTCTTCCTTCGATTCATCATCGTCATCACTGTCATCACTATCATCGATGGCGACGAAATTGGAGTTGTACCGCTCCAACAAGGGCAGCAGATGATCGCGCATCAGCGGAATGTCGTAGGATCGACCGTTGAAAGAGATCAAGTTTATACGGCTCAAATAGCCGACGAGCTTCTTCTTTAATCGTTTCACACGCGCGACGTACTGTTCTTGCGACTGCACACCTTGCAACATGTGCGCGATATCATCCAATGTAGTCAACAAATAACCAGCGCGTTGACAATTCAACTCTCGCGATTTCATTCTCCATTCTTCCACTTGTTCAAAAAATTCTCTCAAATACTGATTACCTTCTTCTTCTTCCTCTCCACCCACCGAACGATTTATGAAAAGTCTAACCCGTTCATTGGGTAGGTTGGTTGCGGCGCAAAGTACCAGTGGTTTGTGCTGATATTCGTAGACAGTTTTTGTGGTAAACGCGTTCTCTAGCTTTTCCATTTTAGATTCTGCGTCGAATACGATGAAGTATGGTTGAAAAATGTGTGATGGATCGTTTACCGCCACCCCGACCTTTTCCAATTCTTCCGCGATGCTCGATTGTCGTCGGTATTGACCGGATTTGACCACGGTTCGCGAACCGCCTTTACACCGCTGTTCGTGCCAGAGTCGATCGCGATTGCGTCGGAAAAACTTGGTACATTCGTTACACTGAAATCCGCCCAAGAATTTGTCTTCCTCTCCCGGTTTGATCAGGCAAAAATGACGATTCTTGAACACCAACACCTGACAGACCCCTTTCGTTTTACCCAACTGAGGTTGTCGGGTCAATGCGTATTTTCCGTCGCGGGGGTCTATAGTATAGACTTTTATGCCCAAATCGAACAGATCTTCGACCAGCTCCAGTTCTCCGATAGACACTCCGCGGAAGTTGGTGGTTGAAATACGTCGGTTTTCACAGTAAACGCGAACCAACCGTTTAGCCTCTGATTCGCACTTCTGCGGGTTTTTTTTGGTTAGGAACACCGCCAAACAGCGAAATAGACAAAGACCATCGTTGAGTAGGTTCTTCCCATTACTGCTGGTGACGAAACAGTACAAGTCTTTGCGTTTGGTTAGACTATCGGGAAAATCGTTGGCTGACAAGGCTCCGCGCAATGGAAAACTTTGCAATGGTGTGACGACGAACTGAACGCTAGTAGATTGGAAGTAGACGTAGCGCGAGTTGGGAACCTGTTGTAACAGATGCTCTCGGAAATCCTTTCTAGAAATATTCTCCACAGCGGTATCGATGTCGTTAGGTTTGTGAATGATGATAGGTCTATCCAGCAGAGCGGTGTTAGCTCCCGGGTGGCAGAAGTAAATGTTGTTCGTGACTCTATCGAACAGTATCATCCCGGCGCGAATGTTGACTTTGAAAACTCGACCGCGACCTCCGTAGGAACTCTGTCGTTGGTAGACGCGATTCAACAGTTTAGAGATTAGACCGGGTGTTAGGGAGGTGGTTCGAAAATTGTAGACATCTACTGTTCGATAGTGTCTTTCTTTGGTTCGAATTTCGGGCCAGTACTGTTTGGTCAGCTGCACGACTTCTTCATCCTGAATCGGATCGTCTTCTCTGGACCGGTTCTTTTTAGCCATAGCCAAAGGTTTGGGAGCTGTCGTCTGTTTTCGTTTTCTGCCGCTGTCAGCAGTAGTAGTAGTAGTAGCC
>JASANB010005027.1:0-15418 GCA_030248155.1 Sabatieria punctata | reverse complement strand
AGTTTTCCAGGTTTTCCAATGTCACAAATCGCCTCCTCGAAAGTAGGGAAGTTGGAAAAATGCTAGTTACACTGTAAGAGAAAGGAAATAAGCACTACGTACTAATCGCAAAATGAAGAAAATGTTCGCAACAGCTTATGTCCGTAGTGATTAGTAGCGATTATTAAATTATTTCATTCAATAAGCCTGTGGCCGGGGCCGGGGGACCAACCTTTTGAGGCCGGTTTGTGACTATAATCGACTACTTTTTCCTTTATGCATAGATCTCAGAAAGAAGTCAATTTCTAATTTGCTAGCAGCGTCAGTTCAGTAGACGTTATGGACCAAAAGAGAAAACAGGACAAACAAAAACTTGCAGGAGCATCTCTTTTGGAATCGACGCCAGTGGCGTATCCAGGGGGTGTAGGGTGTGTACTGTACACCCCCTTTGCGGTGGAGGTAGGAAGAAAAAGTCTGTCAAAAATATAAGAAACTAATGAATTATGTACTAAAACTGTCTATTTTGTGGTCAGAATGCCTTCTAAATGCGTTTTTGAAGGCCAAATTTTCAAAATTTTCTCGCAGAAGCCCAACCAGGCCATTATAAACTACTAAAACTTGTAATTTCTGTTAATTTTAAGCTCGGAATGCGTTTTAAGCGCTTTTTTGAGGACTAATTTTGCTAAATTTTCTTACCCTGGTTGGGCAGCGGCCCAACCAGGCACTTTCAAAATTCTACACCCCCCTTTCCAAAATCCTGGATACGCCACTGATCGACGCTATATCCCGGCCCTTTTATGTGGGCCCGAATTTCACTTGATTCACACAATGTTTAAACCTGAATTATACGCCATTTTGTTTCTGCATATTCATCATCATTGATCTTTTGAAGTCCAAATTTCACAAAATCGCGCATTCGCGATTTGGCTTCATATGGAGTACGGTCGTTTTTGGGGGGTTACATGCGAGTGCGTACTGTATCACAACAGAAAATCCAAAAATGGCTGGTGTTATCTTGTGCGCAAAAACGTAGGTAGGCACTAATGTGCTTCCAGTAGTGAAACAGATCAGACAGACTGTAAGTGAAGTTTGCGAAACAAATACTCTGCATAGCTCATTAGTTATTGTTGCTTATTTTTGTTAAACTTAAACTGCTGTTATTTGTTTTTGTTATCTGGTCTATTCTTGTGCATATTATTATTTTCCTGATTTCCAACGTGTTGGGGGGATTTTCCATTTTTCATACTTTCCATTTTCCTACTTCCCAACTTTTTCGGGAGGGGATTTGTGCTCGCCCGGAAGTGAGTAGATCCCTCAAAATACTACAATATAGTACACTAAAATAGGACAGTAGTTTAGTTTATCCAAGTGATATCCAAGTGATATGGGCGGGCTAGGCCGTTTGTCCGACTATTACACCCTACCCAAGCAGAACCTATCAGAATACTACACAAATATCAAGAGAAAACAAACATAACATAACAACTACGTGGAGGCTCTTGACTTAGCTCTCCGGATGGTGAGTGCGCTATAATCAATATACAAATCGGTGCAGCCACTGTCACGCATTCTTCGCAATTCATGCCGCAAGTCAAACGCCTTCTTTGCTGGCCATGGAGTCAAGTCCGTGCCAATAAAAACAGTCGAATACTGCGGTTTAGCCATCAAAACCGCTCGCTTTCTAGAGAGAATGGCCCTCTTTGCCGACATGTCCTTCAGTTCGACCAGCACCTTCTATCCATTCTTTGAACTGACAGTCCGGGTGTTGGCAATAGTCGAAGTGTCAATTTGCAGGTCATAGAACATGTCCTTTACCAACTGCAAGACCTCCTGTGCATTTGACTGAGTGGTGGTGACCAATCCATTGATGACAATGTTTAGGTCCCGACGCTGTCGCTCGCGCATTTCGCGCTCCCAGTCACAAATACGCACAAGTTCAGAGTGCGCGTTGTCGTAGGACGCAGTTGGGTTCGGAACGGGAAGTCCGTTTTTAGCTGTGCGCAACACAGAAGCATATGTCTTTCGGGCAGCAGAAGTTTTCGACAGCTGAGACAAGTCGTCAGTTACTTTCTCCAGCTGTGCCGATATTGTCTCTATTTTGTCCATCAGAAAGGTCAGTTCCGGCTCGGGTCGATCTGTCTGAGTAGGAGCATCTCTGTCCTGAACACGTCTGAATTTGAATCTTCGAAACACCCTGCAGCAGCCATAACAACAAATGGCCAGAGCCATTCCGGGATTTCCGAGCCATTGAGAGACTCGGCTGACCACAGAGTCATGGTAGGAGGGGGCAGTTCGGTCCCCCAAACAGTCTTTGCCAAAGCAGCTTTTACAGATGAACAGATGACGACAGAAGCAACAAGGTAGCGAGTCGGAATGGTCGCAAATCACTTGACAACGAACGCATTTTCGGACATCAGGTTTAGGCGTAGAAAGCCAATCCGTCGTAGAAAGCATTGTAATCGTTAGGCAGTGGGCAAGGGCATTGATAACACACAGGCAGTCAGAGCGGACAGCACCACAGTAAAAAATAGTACAGGATTAGAGTATGATTCGAGTACCCTGAAAAAATAGAAATCAGGTGGAAAAATAGGTTTTATAGTTTTGGTTCCTGAAAGTTTAGTTTAAACAAATTCGCTATAAACGTCATTGAAAAAGGCAGCAATGCGTTTGAGTTGGTGTTGGTGGGTCCTGCCTGCTGATGGGATGGTACTAGGGCAGGGCGTTGAACGGATCTGCTGAGTTATCAGTTTCCAGTTCCAGATTTGGTCTGACTGCTTGTGACCACAGCTAGACCAATTGAGGTTACCGTGGGACAAATCCCTGCTTTTTTACACAAGAACTAAGAAAACTAAACTTTGACCTGTACCTAAATTTTTTATGCAATTTCTAACGTTTTGCTAATGTCTTTTTAAAGAGGTGCAAAGTCCTTGTGGCTGTTCACTGGCCTTTGGCCTCCATATACCGTCGTTTTATACTGTAACCGCGTTTTTATGATACTTGCTAACTCTATCGTTTTGTTTTGTTTTGTGGGCGATGAAAGTTCGTTCGTTCAACAACTCAACTCGTTTATTTACCAGTACGAATCTGGAGAAATTTCATCTGTACAGGATCTGGCGACCGCTATTTCCACTCGATTAGGATACACAGTCGCATTGACTTTGGTTCAAGTCTACTTAATAAACGAAAACAGCTAAACAGAAGGTATGTCATGTCGTAAGAGTTTCTTGGTGTATTTTTCCAGAGTAAAAAAAGCCGAAGGCACAACTTTCGGCGACAGCTGCTTATTTTGTATATGTAGATAACTTCACTAACCATGTTTAGTCTGCTGTTGAAGTTAACACCTATAGAATTAAAGCACAACAAAAGTTTCAGTTTACATGATATTTTACAGACTGTCTTTTCGTGTCTGGTTGCGTTACAATGCTGTTTTAAGCGGCGTTTATACTCCTACTGAAGACACACTACTGCAGTAGTTTTTCGCCAGTCTCTGCCTCTTTTTTACAGTCTGGCGAATATACGCCAACCTTAACCTGAATCACATACACTACTGCAGTAGTCAGAGCAGAATAGAAAACAGCCGCGCCGGCTCCCGGTGTAAAACTAAAGCCAATGAAAAAAAGAAGAAAAAAAGAAATAATTCTATTTTTCCCACGGGAGCTATACGAGGAAATGATGGATTTAGCTCAGAAAGGCACTAGGATGGCAGCAGAAAACATTTTTAGCGTCATGTTCACACCCAGAACCCGTCAACAACCATTCAACACCAGAAACGTATGCAGGCTCGACCGTTTTGGTAGTGATCGACGAAGATATGGACGTAATCACCCGGACAGAAGCTTTTGCAACATCTGACAACACCTATCTGTCTTATTTTATTAATAAACTTGGAGTGGAACTCAAGTTTTGCCTAAAAATAACGGACCGACTGTCGTCGGGAGTGAAATGTTGCTGTATTCTGTTGAAAAATGTCTGCTGATCGGACTAAAAACAAAAAAATGTTCTGCCGGTGCCCAGAAACCCACTTCATACCTCAAATGCTTTTGAAAGTGCAAAAAACCGCACCTAAATGCGCCTCTCCGGCGACCTACTGCAGTAGGAAATAGAAAATTTTCTATTTACTACTGCAGTAGTTTTTCCTACTGCAGTAGCTACTGCAGTAGCGCGGCGGCGCGGGCGCTGGTGTTTATACTCCTACCGAAGACTACTGAAGGAGTCGGCCAACCTACTGCAGTAGCTCCTACTGCAGTAGCTACTGCAGTAGGAGTATAAACGCCGCTTTAGCGGTAGAATCGGTGGTAGTCCAAAAATAGCGACGTACCGCGCTTGCGCCACTTTGGTACTGTACGTCCGTGCACTGGTCCATTTGGACCACTTACTTCGAGGACGTCCAAGATGATTCAGTTGTTGCTTGTGCAGTTTGCTCAGTGCAGGACGGTCCTGTTCTCTTAGATGTGGAAAGAAGGAGAAAGAGGCGAAGGAAGAAAGGGAAAGAAGTGAAGAAATTGGAAGAGAATATAGAAAAGAAGAAAAGGAAGGAAGAAGAAGAAAAGGAAGATGGAAGAGGAAGAGAAAGGATGTTTGGAGAAAGAAGGAAAAAGAGGATGATGAGGAGTAAGGTGATGAGAAGAAGATGGAAGGTGAAGAGGAGAAAGAGGATGAAAAGAAGCAGAAATAGGGGAGTGAGACGAAGAAGAAGGGGAATGAGAAGAAGAGGACAGAGGAGAAGAATGGCGATTCACTTGAGTTCGCGGTCCAAGAGTGGCAAGTCTGTTTCACCGTTGACAAGTCGTCAGATCAAGGCAAAGGCGCGGAAAGGCCGCAACGTGGCGTGCAAGAGATCGAACCAGCACGGTATCAGTGCAGAGCAACTTACTGGAGATTCCGAGTCAACAGAGGCGGAGCAGTTCCCGCAGTTCACTTTCCCTCGATTGTCAGGCACAGCGGCGGCCAGTCGACACTCGTCCAAAGGGGAGTGATGAAGAATTTGATAGTTTTGTGTGAGTGTTTGTAGTATCAAGTTATCGAGTGGTTGTGTGTGTGTGTGCGTGTGTTGTATGCAAGACTACTAGTAAAGACCTCCACATTCCTTTCAGTGCATAACTATAAATTTATGGCAGGGTCCGCGGACGGCAGAACAGGTTGCATAAAGTATCTCAATGCATTAGCTAAGAAGTGCTTTAGATAAGTAAGTTACCCTGCTCGTTTAATTGAATACTTAGTTGGTGCCAGATTTTGCGTTTGTTTGTTTGTTCTTTCTGCTCTGGGCTTATGATATCGACCATGTTTTAGGTATGGCCAATGGTTTTCAAAAATTCACGGTACAGCAAAAAAATTATGCTAAAACCGCCGATAACATGACCGGATGCGATAATTTACGCAAAAAACCGCACTTGATTCCATGAAAAATTAGAAAAATGCGATCTAAAAGCGTCCGTCTGCGAAGAACTTTTGTATGGCGCACTTGGTACCGTTTTTAATTATGGGCAACAGATTTGAATAACTTGCGCTACAAGCAAAATTTACGCTAAAACGGCAATAGCATGACCGGATGCGATTATTTACGCAAAAAACCGCACATAATTTCATGAAGAATTGGAGAAATGCGGGTTCAAAACAGCCGCGTGGATCAAATCGCGTAAATTAGTGTTTATAACTTGGTCGCCGTCCCAGCGGTGGCTGATTTTCTATGGCGCGTGTTACGAAGGTGAAACTAACTTGATTGTTTAAAATCTACTAGAAAGATGTGAATATTCGTCGCCCAGCTAAATTGATGCAAAAAAGTATGATTGCAAGTGTTGAGTACAATAAAAGCCTGAAATGGCAAAAATTTAGGGTTACTGAAACTTCAACATCGTTTGTGGGGTTAACGGCAAACAGCAGAGAGCAAATTCTTATATCATTCGAAAGTCTGAGGTCTACTCTACATGGAACCGATTGAACATTTTGCGCCGAATTCGTCGTTTTTTTACATGAACGAGGAACATGAAAAAAATCCACAGAAATGCCCATTTTCAGTAGTTAAGAAAGAATCAAATTTGTGGGGACCATGCCGAAGTGCGGAAAGAATGAAAGCGGTGCTATATAGGTAACGAGTTGCGCTGATTTTAAATCCGGTTGAACAAAATTTGAATCAACTCTCCTTTTAGCAGAAAATGGCCATTGAAAAACGACGAATTCAGTTTTCGAGAGGAAAATGCCCTTTAACGGCCGAATTATGATTAAAAATGCATCTTATTCGATAGCTCACACTCTGTTTCATATAAATACATCACATCCCCCTATCAATAACGGAACACAAAAAAGCATTTTCGCTTGAAGTTGCAAAAACGGTTTTGGACCACTTTTGGCTGTGATTTTGTATTTTCTATTCGGCGCGGCGCGAACGTGCTTTGGCCATCCCTACAGTCTGTTTGCCTTGATGCTCGCATCCTGTCTGTCTACTTTGCTTTGACGGCCAAATGAGTAAACAACGTCCACCATTTTACGATGCTACATCCACTCACTCTCTTATCAGTTCTCCTGCAGCAGCTATGTAGTTGTTGAGATATGCCGGTCAACATTTTAAATGCTGAAAAAGTTTTAATTGAAAAGGAAGGTGACGACGAGATTCAGGGTTACGGTTTCGATTAAATCAGAGTCTTCAATTTCAGTAATTCTAAACAAAGTTTTTTCGGGAATTCAAAACAGACCTATGATTCCATTCAGAAAATAGCTATCGAATTTTTGATGCCAGATTCGGTCTTTGCTTAAGAACTAACCTAGAACATCGGCTCGGTGCCATAAATTCCTGATACAAATTTTTGTGGTATCGTTACCTATATAAGTCTAAAGCACTTAGATCTAGTCGTGCCATCATAAACCTTTAACGCAAAAGCCCGGGCTAGGCGAACTTTGAAAAGGAAACTGCCGCACGGTTTCTGCGAAAGAGTTAAGACAGACAGACAGACAGACAGACAGACAGACAGACAGACAGACAGACAGACAGACAGACAGACAGACAGACAGACAGACAGACAGACAGACAGACAGACAGACAGACAGACAGACAGACAGACAGACAGACAGACAGACAGACAGACAGACAGACAGACAGACAGACAGACAGACAGACTCAGGCTTGCTCACTAGGAAAAATTGGTAGCTATCTTTCAGAAGGTCCTGGAGTTTCGGTCGCAATCTTTCCAACTGTGCTAATTCTGTAGCTATGGTAATGGTCTACCGATCAAGCCTTGGGCAAGAATGTACGTTCATACTTATAAATTTTTATAGCAAGTTTTCTAAGTGGGGTTTCCGGGGGAAATCGGCCGATAATCGATGACAAGCTGATTTGACTAGAGCGCGTAATCTGAGATAGCATGCAGTAATTGGTTGTAGATGTGCTGGTGTGTAAAACAATAATGTAGAAGTCATAGACAGTTGTTTGCTGCCACATTGAGTCATATTTGTTAAAGATTTACAATTTTGGTGCGCACGTTTTACAGGATTTGTTCCGAGACCAAAAAAACACGGTGCGTCGTTGGTATAGCGCTGTTTATACTCCTACTGCAGTAGCTACTGCAGTAGGAGCTACTGCAGTAGGTTGGCCGACTCCTTCAGTAGTCTTCGGTAGGAGTATAAACACCCGCGCCCGCGCCGCCGCGCTACTGCAGTAGGAAAATTTTCTATTTACTACTGCAGTAGGTCGCCGGAGAGGCGCATTTAGGTGCGGTTTTTTGCACTTTCAAAAGCATTTGAGGTATGAAGTGGGTTTCTGGGCACCGGCAGAACATTTTTTTTGTTTTTAGTTTGATCAGCAGACATTTTTCAACAGAATACAGCAACTTTTCACTCCCGACGACAGTCGGTCCGTTATTTTTAGGCAAAACTTGAGTTCCACTCCAAGTTTATTAACAAAATAAGACAGATAGGTGTTGTCAGATGTTGCAAAAGCTTCTGTCCGGGTGATTACGTCCATATCTTCATCGATCACTACCAAAACGGTCGAGCCTGCATACGTTTCTGGTGTTGAATGGTTGTTGACGGGTTCTGGGTGTGAACATGACGCTAAAAATGTTTTCTGCTGCCATCCTAGTGCCTTTCTGAGCTAAATCCATCATTTCCTCGTATAGCTCCCGTGGGAAAAATAGAATTATTTCTTTTTTTCTTCTTTTTTTCATTGGCTTTAGTTTTACACCGGGAGCCGGTGCGGCTGTTTTCTATTCTGCTCTGACTACTGCAGTAGTGTATGTGATTCAGGTTAAGGTTGGCGTATATTCGCCAGCCTGTAAAATAGAGGCAGAGACTGGCGAAAAACTACTGCAGTAGTGTGTCTTCAGTAGGAGTATAAACGCCGCTTATCTCCCGATCAAAGTGGCCATTGGTTTGGCGGTCTGTACCAAAGTGGTCCAAATGCAATTTCAGACTGTTTCGGCTTCTGCAATGCTGTGAGTGAAGTGAAACAGAGTCTTCTTTAAGCACATGACCTGACGTAGAAAACCGAAGATTCAGATTAACTTATAAGAGCACAACTACTTTTAATGTGCAAACGCGTTCTTTGTTAGTTTCACAACGGTAACTCTTGCTGCTTGAACCGTGAACAACTCTATAGGGAAAATGATTTTACTAAGCAAAGACCCAATTAGCACTGTTTAATCTACCTGTGAGGAAGACAGCTCTAACCAAGCCTCTCCTCAACTCAAACGCTTTCGAAACCGTGCCATATCTCTCTATTTAGAGTCTAAATTAGTGCGAAACCGCATTTTATTCAAGAACATACTATGCATTACCAAGAAAGACCGTCTAGGCGTTATTGTATTCTTTATTTACCGGTCAAGAACGTCCCTATTTACCGGTCTCTATTTACCGGTCAAGCTTTAATGTAAATGATACCCGGTGCACTCCTGGACCCGCGAAATAGGTATTTTTAAAGTTTTGATTATATTATTTTATTATACATGTTTCGAACTAATGTACAGTAATGTGCGTGATATTTTAGTGTAGCAATTTCGTTCGCAATGCGCGGAGGCACGGACGGTTAATCCTAGAGTGACCTGCCCTCAGGGCTTTGGCGTCACGGCCCCCGCGCCAGTGCTTTCTTATTCACTCCTAGTTTTTTGCTTGCTCCCTGGCTGGCAGGTGCTTTGCTTCCAATAGACCTTGTTCTGTACTGTGCGCTGCAACAAAAAGCTAAGATTAAACCTAGGCCTAAAGCTAAAACCTAGGCTGGATGGTCGGCTCGGCCGGCGGGTGGGAATGGGCTTCCTCCAATGTAAGTGGGGGTACTGAACGCACATGTAACTTGTACAATGCTATTTCTACAATGTATATGAAACCACCATTCCAAACGATGTTGTGCACAAAAACTTTGCTGGTATCAAATGCTATTGTAAATCTGATGTTTTTTTCAACATTTGTAAGAGTCTCAGTTGGTTACAGTGCAGTAGTTTTTTGACTGTTTTGTATTGTACATTTGTTCTTTATTTGAGTTTCCAACCCCTCGTTTGAACCATGCTGTTGGTGTGGGTTGAGGGAATAAAGTTGAAGTTGATGTAAACTTTATCACGTATTAGCGCTGGTACCGTAAATTTGCGCTTTATGCCGATTCGATATTGCCGGAATTTTCGCTGTTCCGACGTTTTTTACTGGTTGCTAAGACCTCTGGCGAGGCGACCGGTAAATAAATCTAACGGAGCTGGGTAAATTTTGTTCCAGTCCTGGTAAATTAATCTGTCCGAGTAAATATTGGGTACATATGGGCAGTTAGTAGTCTACGCACCGTTACGCACCGTTTGCACCAGCAGCGACCTCCATTGGGCGCCGATATTTCGGAGTGGTGAAGTTGCTTAGATCGATCAGGGTTCTATTTCAGCTTGCATAAACAAATTACGCGTTTTGGTGGAAAAGTAGCTGGAAAATCAACTTGTATTTGATTTTAAAAGAAAAAAGCGAAAACAATCACGTGTGTCACGGCGGCCCCGGCACCCATGGAAGCGGTGTGTTTGTGGGTTCGAAACCTGTTGAGGCGATGGGAAGTAGTCGACACAAAGCCCAACCTAGGCCGTCGAAAGTCAGCAATGGCAAGTAGATAAATGGAGACCAAACCGGCGCTGTCTTGCACCCACCCACCCAAAAGGGCTGCCGGTCCTTCTGTCTCTTCCTGCTCTATAGCGCTTGGCTACTCCTAGTCTGAAAGGGCAAAAAGTTACACTTGCTTTCCACTGCCTGAGTGTTTGCACTGCCTTCAGCATGGAAGAAGAAAGGCTGTCTAAAAGGAAGAGAACCTCATCCGGGAGTAGTGGCGAGTATGTAAGTAACTCACTCTGTTTATTGATCTGTGCTTTATGTTATCCTTTTATGTAGTCATTGTTATGCTATTTTTTTACCTGTTTACCAAAGGTTTTTCCATCAAGCAGTTTTTTGCTTGTTGCTTTATCAGGACCTCCTGATGAGACCTAACTGATAAAGTACTGAATTAGGTCAAGGTTTGTGCTCGAAACCTAATTCAGGGTAGCTTTTATTATTTTTTCTATTTCATTTTTGCTTCTTATTCATTTCCTTCCCTTTTTATTTCTCTACTTTTACAATAACAAAATAACAATTCGAGCGGACATACAATGCAGCGGCACCACTGACAGAATCACCAATATCGAGTTTGTCCTTGGTGTCAGCCGTGAAGTAAAAACATTTGGGTTGGTAGTTTAATCGTTGCCCCATCAGCAAAACCCATCAGGTCCAATTTTTCGGCCAATCATTTCCCATTTTGGTATTATGTCAATCAGAAAAGATGCTGAGATGACACGTTTTTGCCTGAGAAAATTGAGACGTTTAGCGATGGGTGACAAACACACCGCTTCCATGGGTGCCGGGGCCGCCGTGACACACGTGATTGTTTTCGATTTTTGCTTTTAAAATTTTAATACAAGCTGATTTTCCAGCTACTTATCCACCAAAACGCGTAATTTGTTAATGCAAGCTGAAATAGAACGGTTCTCTGATCGATCTAAGCAAATTCACCGCTCTGAAAGATCGGCGCCCAATGGCATGGACGACCAAAAATTAATGGACACGAATCGACCCCAACGCCCGTTTCCACAGTAGGCCTACCTTCAAAGGGCCGTATCTTTGGAACCGTTCGACCTACAATCAATATACCAACGCGTGAGGAATCCTATTCCGTGCTCAAATCGCTTCTATAGTGACCATATAAAAAGTTCATTTTTTTTCCATGGCGCAAATTAGGATTACCAAGCAACGTTGCGCAGATTAGAATGCAAATTCAACCAGAGCTCAAGCCCCTCTACAACTTTGGCCATGAAGCCCAAAACCCTCCGACGCATCCGTAAGAAGTTATTTACAAAAAACTATAAATTCATTGAACTTAGAAACTGGCTGTAGTAATCACTGTGTGCGCTAATTGGAGTGATTTCGCAACAGTCTGCCAATACAACAGCGCAGGGTCTCAATAACGAAGCAATTGTCGAGCAACACCCAGTATATTTTCAAGAAATATACTTTATATAATACCATAAATGATAACTCAGACACTGTACCATGAAAGCAAGATCAAAATCACAGAATTTTAAAAACATCTTTTCCTTACAGTCAGCGACTACGTCCAAACTTCGTTATCTTGGCTTGCGCACTGGGCTTTACACCAGAAACAGTAAGCTTCTTGACCAGGTTTTTGCACATGCAGTTGAAAAATTTAGCCACAAACGGGTGACTCTCCAGACAGGAAAGCTCAGACACGAGTATGTCCATCAACTGGGAATCCTCTTCTAACAGCAACAAGACGGTTTCAACGAACACTGGCCGGTGAAAATCGCAGTGAAGAAACTTTCTCTTGAGACTAGGGTCGCTTTGAATGCAAGAAAACACCAACCAGGCCTTCAGACAGATTCCAAAAGCGGCAGCACTCGGGACAAATAAGCCTCCGTTCCCATGTCTTCGCCTCTTCGTGGTCGAATGACCCCTGGTTCATCCAGGGCCAAAGGAAGACAACCTTTCTGCCCGCGTCCCACTGCGGGCCTCCCCTCACAGCTGGGTTTTCACCATGGGAGTCAGCTCTACCGGTCGCCTGGCTCCCTTCTCTACTACTTCTGGCCGGTGATATCGAAGAAAATCCAGGCCCCTCACGTCAACCGCGTGTTGCTTTCACCTGTGCGGTCTGCAGTCTAAGGATCGATCGCCGCGGCTCTTATCTATGCCAGTCCTGCCATAACTGGGTCCACAAGCGCTGCTCGGGCCTTCAACGCCAATCGGACTACTCTAGTCAGTGGCGCGGCCCGTGCTGCCGCCGATCGCCCACTCCCGGTTCGAGACCTACTACTCCTGGATCTGCTACCTCCACCATCCCCTCTCCTTCCTCATCTGCCTCTCCTTTTTCAAACGCCTACCCTGCTCCTTCGGCTACTCGGCTGGGTGTTCGTTTTCTCCAACTAAACGTCAACGGCCTACGCCTAAGAGCCGCAGAGCTGGAAGCCTTCCTCCATACTAATTCAATAGATATTGCTCTTCTTCAAGAGACGAAACTCAGCCCGTCAGGCCGCGCCCCCAAATTTCAGGGGTTTGCCATGGAGAGAGCTGACCGTTCTGCACACGGCGGTGGTTTAGTTATGCTAGTTTCGGAGCGCCTGCCCTATGCTCCCCTCCCACCGAAGCCTCTGCCTGCCGGTGTGGAATCGCTATCTATTCGGATTACCACCAAATCTGGCGTTCTCCAAGTGCACAATATCTACGCTCCCCCAGCCAGCGCCCACACCACTGCGGCTAACCCTGACTTTTCCTCTCTTTTCCAAGGTCCGGATTCCTTTATCGGCGGAGACTTTAATGCTCACTCGCCCTTATGGCATTCGGCCATTGCTGCGGACAACCGAGGTGAGGCCATTGAAGATGCTGTCAGCGGCAGCGCTTGGTCTGTGCTAAATGAGCCTACTCCGACTCGCTGCCCTGTAAACGGTCCCGTCTCCAGTCCTGACGTCAGCTTCGTCAGCTCGACCTGGGCTCTTCGCTCCTCTTGGCGCACTGAGTCCCGTCTGTCTTCTGACCACCTCCCGATCCTGGTCGAGCTCCAATGCCAACCGCCCCCGCTGCCGGGCAGAAGATCCTACATCAACTACAAGAAAGCACACTGGGAGGACTACTTGCATCAGACAGAGGAGAAATTCGCTGCTTTAGGCCCTATACAAAGAAACATACACTCTGCCTTCAAAACCATCTCTACCATCGTCACTTCTGTTGGTCGCCGCACCATCCCTTGTGGCCGTTTCAAGGACTTTGTTCCTTGGCTCCCACCTTCTTCTCTCTATCTCATCAGACAGCGTGATCAGCTCCGGGCGGCAGACCCTACCAGTCCCTTGATTGCTGTTTTAAACCAACGCATTTCCGCTGTCATCGCCTCGCACAAGCGCAACAAATGGCGGGAGAAAGTCGAGGCCGTCGACCCTCGAGAGGATGCAGCTAAGTTTTGGCGCTTAGCCAAAGCCTTAGCGAATGACCAACAGCCACCTGCAGTGAAAAATCGGCAGATCTCTTTTCCATTTCCCACAAAATCCACCCCATCTGCCTTCGCCGCTGCCTTCAACCGTCAGTTCAACTCTGCTGCCCCCATGCCCCCACTACCGGCATCGGCTGGTCGCCAAATCCGCCGCTCTGTACGCAAAAACCCTTTGCTTGGTGAGCCTCCCATCGTTTTTTCGATGGAGGAAGTGGCTCGGACAGTGGCCAGTTGCAAACCATCTCCAGCAGAAGGTCCTGACGGCATCACCATGCTTCATTTACAACACCTGGGTCCACGCGGCTTCGCGTATCTAGCAGAGCTCTTCTCCCTGTCCCTTGCTACATGTTCCATCCCTGTTTGCTGGCAGCAAGCAAACATCATTCCTCTTCTGAAAAAGGGCAAGAATCCTGCTTCTTCCTCTTCCTACCGACCAATTAGTATCCTCTCTCCTGTCATAAAGGTGCTGGAGCGCCTGCTTCTCCCTACTCTCAGCACTCACTTGTTGCCAGCCCCGCACCAGCATGGTTTTCGCCCTCTCCACTCTACTACTTCGGCCCTTACCAAGATTACCACCACCATTGCCGCCGGCTTCAATATGGCCAAACCTGCTTCTAGAACAATCGATGCGGCTATCGACATCTCTAAGGCGTTCGATTCCGTTGATCGCCTACGTCTTCTACAGAAGCTGAACCGTTCCAGCCTACCTGGCTGGCTCACTAGATGGTTGGCCGCCTATCTCCTCCGCCGTTCTTCTCGTGTCCTTTTTGCGGGCTCTACCTCCTCACTCCTCAGGAGTAGATATGGCGTCCCTCAGGGAGCTGTCACCAGTCCTCTGCTTTTCAACTTCTACCTGCAAGACCTCCCTACTCCCGCTAATCCTGCACTGGATGTCGTCTCTTATGCGGACGACATCACTGTTACAAGCAGTGCCATCACGCCATTGAAGGCGGCCTCAGAGATGCAGCCCTACCTGAATGAGCTTGCGCATTGGATGACTGGCAATGGCCTGCAGGTGTCTGCCGATAAATCTCAGGCCATCCTGTTCAGCTTGTTTTCTGGTGAATTCCGTGTCACCCCTCCTCTGCTCTGGTGTGGGTCCCCTATCGCGTACTCCAACACTGTGACGGTACTTGGTGTCACCTTCGACACCATGGCCACCTTTTCTCACCACATCAACGCCGTCAAAAACAAAGCTCTGGCCAAAACCAATCTGCTAAAGGCGCTCAGTGGCTCTACCTGGGGTAGTTCAAAGGAATCGCTGCTCATGTTATACAAGTCCTGGCTGCAATCCGCCTGCTTCTATGCAGCGCCGGCCTGGTTCCCTTGGATATCAAACTCCAACATTGCCAGATTACAACGTGTCCAGGACGCCGCGCTACGCGTGGTTACTGGGTGCCTCAAGATGTCTGGCAGTAGTCATCTGAGTGCTGAGACCCATGTCCTGCCCGCTGCCCTCCGGGGTAAGATGCTCTGCCAGCAAGCCTACATCAGCTCTCGCCACCCTTCACATCCCAATTTTGCCATCTTCGAGGAGTCCCACCGGCGAGCTATGCGGCATACCCTGCGAACCTACTCCCCTGGCCAGTCCAATGCTCCTCTTAGCATTGATGATATCAAGCGCCGATTAAAACAAGTCCACACTGCCACAGCCAGAGAGGCGACTGCTAGAAATGGGGTTCTGAACGCTCCTCCACCTTCAGTCAGTGAAGAGGAATCTGTCTTAGTGCGGTCCGATCGGGTTGTGTTGGCGCAGCTGCGCGCTGGTCATTCCTGGCTGCTGAACGCATACCGGCACCGCCTTGATCCAACGGTGCCCGAGACTTGTCCCACTGGTTGTGGGGCAGTTCATACGTCTAGTCATCTCTTCAACTGTCCAAGAAAACCCACCACCTTAGCTGTGGAGTCCTTGTGGCTCAAGCCAATGGAGGCCCTCAAGTGGCTGCGCTGTTGGCAGTAGAAACA
>JASANB010005026.1:0-67996 GCA_030248155.1 Sabatieria punctata | reverse complement strand
GTCGCAGTAGCGCATAATGGGCGCGCTTAAATTTCGTTCACACTTTGGACAGCTCATACTAAAAATAAAAAAAAATGTATTAACACTTCTTCAACAATAATAATCACGCGCGCACAAGTAAAAACAATTTATGGTCAGAGAGAAAACTTTTTTCAAAATATCTAGGATGGCGCTAATACAGGAATCGGTTTTGTAATAGGCTCTGCGGCCAAAAGCAAAGTAGTGGCCCACTGGGCAGATGAGATGAGCGGTAGAACAAAGAAGAAAAATCAGCTTTCTGTTGCATTACACAAGTGTCACCTGTTGCATGTGGGGAAGCGTACTAATCCCTGTTATCCATTGCAAGTAGATGGCAAGACTATCCCTGTTGTCAATTTCGTGCGTGATTTGGGTGTCCTTGTTTCTTCTGATTTGAGATTCCGGGAACATATTGCTAAATGTGTTAGTGAGTCATCCGTGATTTCTGCAATGATTTTTCGGTGCTTTTCAACTCACGATCCCCAATTTCTGTTGCGTCTATTCAATGCGTTTGTACGGTCTAAGTTAGAGTACGCTAGCCCAGTCTGGTCACCAGCCTTGCTGTCTGACATTGATTTGATTGAATCGGTCCAACGACGATTTACTAAGCGTTTGCCAGGTGTTGGTTCCTTGTCCTATGTCGAGCGGCTAATATATTTTCATCTGCAACCTTTAGAATTGCGTAGAATTATTTTCGATCTTGTGTTTGTGTATAAATTGTTGCACGGCTTTTTAAATGTAGAAATTTCTTCTTTATTTACTTTATCGCCGCAGTTGTCTACACATGGTCATTCTTTAAAGCTTATTTTGCCTTATTGTAAAACTTTCACTCTCAAATCAGTTTTAGCCCCAAGAGTAGTGCCGATTTGGAATTCATTACATGATGTCACTGTTACTGCTAGTTCAATTGCTAACTTTCATAGGCAGTTAGAACATGAAAATATATACAGATTTTTGAAAAGGGCCCTATTGTAAATCCTCCTTCGGGGTAAATAGGGTCCTTTGTAATAGGTATATTTGCTTTGCTTATATATGTATTGGTTTGTTTTTACCTTACCTATTACAAGAAATAAACATACATACATACAAGCAGATTTTATTTTGTGTCTAAAGTAGAATATCGCTCATTAAAATAATCTATGCTTGGCTTTGCACGCTTGATCTTTAATCACAATTTTCGCCGAACTCTGGCGCAATTCGCTGTCCTGTTTCTGTGCATTATCGAGCATGACTCCGATAAGGTCCTAGAGAGAGAGCGAGAGAGAAGTAAAAGTTATAGGTAGAGTTTTCTTCTTTCATAATTTTGGTGATGTTTCGCCGTGCTTAGTCTCGATGAACTCGTTCAATCCCAGCTGTAATAGAGAAAAAAAATAGATTCATTATTTGAGAAAATATGACTTGCAGTTCTATCCTTAAAAGGATTGATTCTTTGTGGCAGTGTCATGCCTTCGGACAGTGCCGCACCACACCCACAAAGCCAGCGGTATTCTGAGTGCAAAAGTTTTGTTTATGTGCATGCAAAGCTTGTTGTTGTTGTTGTTGTTGTTGCTTACCGTACTCGAAAATCATTTTACTTCAGTATTGACCAGCAGCAGCCGGCTGTTGCTATGCTTCGCTGGCAATGTGAGCACAATACTCGCTGACACATGCTAGTTGTTGACTGTTGTTTCCTTTTTGTTGAGAAAGCAAATAGCTGTGACCGCTGGTTTCGGGGTATAGAGTAGGAGGTCTGTACGTAGTAATAAGGCAACCTTTATTCTGTCATAGAGAAGTAGCGAAGTGTCTCGCCGACTGTGCGGCGGTCTTAAATAAACTCATACCATACACTTTACTATAAAACGGGTTAAGGAGACCTTCGAACCGGTCCCAATCTACGTGCAGGGCCGGCAGATCGGCTGTTAATTATGTAAACTCATTTAAACTCTCACAATCCTCCTCCCCTCTATTTTTTGAAGGAGGTTCACTAGCAAGCAAGCCAAACAACAGAGCGCAGCGAAGCATCAAGTTTGGTTCACTCCTAAAGTCAATAACGGTCTTCATTTGCATCGTAGTTTCGCCAATGCGTATTCCACTAGAGTCAGCCAATCGCTTTCAGTCTGAGCAGCTTTGTCTTGCAAAGGCTCCATCGTTTGGGTCGTCATTTCAGAAGAAACGTCCACAATGGTTCCTAACACTGAGGCGTCTTCAACAGGGGTGTCTTCGATAGGGGTTTCATACCGAGGGCCATCTTTCTGGAAGGGGTTCTCTGAAGGAGTATTGTAGTTGAAGTGGGACTCAACAGGTGGTGTAAGGGCTTCTGGCTGTGTAGGTCGTCTAGCAGGCCAGCCCTCTCTCAACTGAAACGATTCATCTAAAATTTAATAAAGACACTGTTCGGTCCCCGACTGAAGATGCTCAGTGCAGTTTTCGAACACTGCCAAGAGGCAATAGGTACTTATTTACGTTAAATCTTTGTTGTACAGCGGAAATTTAATATTTCTTGGTGCATAGTTATGGGACTGACCAAACCGCTTGAAATGCTTTTCGTAAAAATCACTGTTGCAATACAAGAAAACCAACCGACCGTTGAAGGACTGGTGCCTGCCAAATTTGTTTGGACAATTGCTTGTGTTGGTTGTTGGGGAAAGGCACGGGTTTGTGAACAGCGCGCCATCTGCATGGCATTGACGGTCGCCAGGGCACCATCGACAGAGTCTTCCAGACCAACTGCTTTTGTGCACGCAGTCAGTGCACAGTTTATAATCTGAGCTTGAATTGAATACCCAGATGACTGATAAATGAGTTGACTCAGACTCCACAACAAAGTATGGCGTACATGTTCAGTTGAAAAAACAGAACCTCCTTTGACTTAATAGGCTGCCGCTTGCTTTATTGCTGCGCGGACTATAATCAATAATATCCATGACTACGGATTTAATTAAAAATTCTACATCCACAAGGCCATAAAAATACGGTATACAAAGTGTAGATCGATCGCAAATCGTAAATAGCTCGCTAACCATGTATGATCTGGACATGTCAGAGGCGGAGGTTGAGAGTGTTTTGAAAAAGCAATTGAATGGTGTTCATACGAAAGGTGTCTAGTGAAAGGTATGCGCTACAATATGTAAACCATTTATGTAAACGTAAGAACCTTATACTCTTATTTCCGCAACCAAAACTTTCAAAATATTGTGACCAGTAGCATTTGACAGGTGGTGGTCACAAGTTTCTGCATCTACTAAACAGCAGGCAATATACCCTTGTGTTATGGAATAATAGTGATACTGTTTGATAGTAGTAACAGTATTGCTGCTGCGTAAGTCTTTTATGTAAACTAGATACTGAGAATGCTATAAAGAAGCTGGGCTATAACAAATACATAGTTTTTGTAATAGACGAAGGCCATTCACATATCTACAGTACTAACGGCTGCTATGCATTTTACTAGTTGATATATAATATAAATATTTACTAAATTTACTACCAATTTAGCCCGTCAATTTAATTTTGTTTTACTACCAAGTCACTCCGATTTTACTAACTTCTTTTTATTATAATTTTACCAATTTTACTACTATTTTACTCCGATTTTACTAGTCTGCCCAAACGGCCATGTTATCGAAATAGGCGTAATAACTCATAAATCACTATGTTTCCCATTGTAGGAGAAAGGATTAATACACCAGCTAGCTGGCCATATACATATAATCGAGAAAACCATATTAACGAGGGCCATATTAACATAGGAGGCACCACTGTAGAGACAATTCAATTAAACCCAATTAATATAAATCCAGCTGCCGATTGCAAAATCAGCCAATTAGCATCATTATTTCACCCTAATTTTGTCAGCCCGTAATTTGGAAGAGATTGATTAGTTGCGGTTACAAACGATTCTATCAAACCATTCTATCTGTCTTTTGGTCAGGGATGTGAGGTGTGTTTTTTTTCGGTGTTTTTTTCCGGTACCTAGGGTAGTGGTACCATATATGGTACCGGCACCATATATGGTACCACTACCATATATGGTACGAAATCTAAACAGAGTGGTACCATATATGGTACCGGTACCAATGCGAAGGTAGGGGTACCATATATGGCAACAACACAGGCATCGAACGTGGGGGTACCATATATGGTGCCTGTACCATACATGGTACCACTACCCTAGGTACCGGTACCATAAACGGCGTTAAGTGCCTGACTGTAATATAGTAAAATAACGGTAAAGTACCTAATCAGCCATCTTTCTCTGTACTAAATTAGTACTTACTATACTGTATTTTTACAGATGACAGCGGGATATATTTTCTGAAATACAAGTCAAGTGTGAGTAAAGGCTGCGGTACCAGTGCTGCTAAAACCGCTACCATTAACATAAAGGCCGGAAACAGCTCCTGCAATGTCAAATTGAGTACTGCCAAATGCAGATATACCTGGATGGAGCAGGACACCGGCTTATGGAATTGGAAGGTTGCCGCGTGTTCGTTCACCCCGCAAGCCAAGTTCACGGCCCGGTGGACCTACACAACTATTGACTCGGATCACCATTATTACAATGAAATGTACATTCTGAACTGGTAAGAAAGTACAGTTTCAAACAGCACTTTTTGTTTGCTTTTGCAAAGGCGGGCCTGGCTGTTCTGCCGTTTTCATTAATTGAATTAACTGTAAAAGTATGATTACGTATAAGTAAACGCAGTAAATGTTTACATAATTAGTTTACAGAATTTCTAACTTGATTTTTGCTCTACAATCGTATGTTTCCGAGATATGGACAGTTCAAGTTATGCTGAAACTCTTATGGTCAGTTCTGTAAATAGCAAGTTGATCTCGCACGAAATAGCAGTTATCAACGACTGGCTATCGGCGAGTGTGTGCAGACATCAGAAAGTCTTTTGTAGGGAACAGCTGCATAGAAATATCACAATCACACTTAGAACGCATGGACATTAGCAGTGTCGTCTAGGTTTTCACAGCTCCGAAAACGTCGATTTTACACACAGTACATATGTAGTAAGTGTTGTGCCTTGTGCGTTTTGAGCAAAAAGAAGAATGAGCAGTTTAACCATCTCTCAAACTTGTTAGCATGTCGAGTAGCAGCAGCAGCGTAGCCGATAGATTAAATAAAGCAAGCCAAGCCATAGCTTTGAAAAGAACTGGTATATGTATGTATATTGCTTGTTTAGTGATCGAGGTTGGGGAATCCAAGCAATAATCAAAAGATGAGGTTGGGGAATTCAAGCAATAATCGAAAGACGAGGTTGGGGAATTCAAGCAATAATCGAAAGATGAGGTTGGGGAATCCAAGCAATAATCAAAAGATGAGGTTGGGGAATTCAAGCAATAATCAAAAGACGAGGTTGGGGAATTCAAGCAATAATCGAAAGACGAGGTTGGGGAATTCAAGCAATAATCGAAAGATGAGGTTAGGGAATCCAAGCAATAATCAAAAGATGAGGTTGGGGAATTGAAGCAATAATCAAAAGACGAGGTTAGGGAATTCAAGCAATAATCAAAAGACGAGGTTGGGGAATTCAAGCAATAATTGCGGCGCGCAATTACAAATACACTCGTGCCTCGTTAATATGGCCACATTCGGACAAGGCCCAACCGGCCATATTATCGAAATGGCCCTCGTTGATATGGTTTCCTCAATTATATGGCCAGCTAGCTGGTGTACCAATCCTTTCGCCTACAATGGAAAACATACAGTAGTGATTTATGAGTTAATATGGCTATTTCAGCCAATTACCATCATTATTTCACCCTAATTTTGTCAGCCCATAATTTGGAAGAGATTGATTAGCTGCGGTTACAAACGATTCTATCGAACCATTCTATCTGGTTTTCGGTTTGCTCTTTGTCGCAGACCTACTAGATAGGGAGTAGTTCCGGAGCGGTTAGAATTTGCAAATTAATCGGGACCAAAACGTTAGGCGCCGTGGCTTTTGCACTGTTACACAGCCGTTAGCCTTTCTAAATTCAGCTCCGCTCACTTTGGTGCGTGCGCTGCCAAAAATTGATATGTTTGTTTACGAAACGATACCTACGATTTCTACGTTTGTTTGTACATTTGTTTAACAAAAACAATAGATTCTCGGCTGTTTATACACGCCATTCCGTCAAGAAGTAGATACGTTGTATAATTACCCTCCCCATCCATGGGCGCCGTCTAGCTCCCTCTGCTTGTAGCGGCGGTTGGGGTTTGTAATTTCCGAATTTTTGCGAGAAAGTCAGCTTAGGAGGATCAAGCAACTTTTTAATAAGACTTTTACTTACCTTACTTCTTCTTTCTATCTGTCTATAGAAATATTTCTTTATTGTGCACTTTTTCAAAAACTTGAGCTTTACTTATTGCGTTCTTACTGAGTTTCAAAAATTTACAGGTGTCCACATTACAGGTTCTGGTCCTGGCATTATGAGTGACTCCCTGTCTATGTATCCTGCTTTCCTTGACGTAGTTTCTTGCGGGGCAATAGTAAGGCAGCTCGAGTCTATTTCTGACCTCTATAATGCCTTCATCCTGAACCCGCGCATGTTTTGCCGTGCTCTGTGATGGTGGGGGACTCGTCCTGATGACTGTCCATATCAGATTCTACCGGCAGTGTTTGGCACCATTGTGCCTTTAACTGAAACCAACTGCCGCATCACGGGTATGCTTTCTTTACTGTATAGCTGTATAGCTACTGCGCATTATACATACAGAACGAAAAGTTATCTCTTATTTCAGCCATGTTGCTATTGTCACTGGTACCGGATGACCAACTGCGCACGGTGTCAATAACTGAAAATATTGAACATTCCATAGCGCACCTCCAGAGGCGCATTGGGAAGCTGTCCCATCTGTCTGACCTGGTGTACTCTGACGGCTGGGGGTGGGATGATGCTGTAACTGAGTTTGCAGTACAGCTCTGCCACCAGAATAGGGAGAGTTTGCGGACTTTGAAAGTCTCCCTTTCTGTAGGTATGGCCAATGGTTTTCAAAAATTCACGCTACAGCAAAAAAATTATGCTAAAACCGCCGATAACATGACCGGATGCGATAATTTACGCAAAAAACCGCACTTGATTCAATGAAAAATTAGAAAAATGCGATCTAAAAACGTCCGTCTGCGAAGAACTTTTGTATGGCGCACTTGGTACCATTTTAAAATATGGGCAACAGATTTGAATAACTCGCGCTACAAGCAAAAATTTTTGCTAAAACGGCAATAGCATGACCGGATGCGATTATCTACGCAAAAAACCGCACTTAATTTCAAGAACAATTGTAGAAATGCGGGTTCAAAACAGCCGCGTGGGTCGAATCGCGTAAATTAGTGTTTATAACTTGGTCGCCGTCCCAGCGGTGGCTGGTTTTCTATGGCGCGAGTTACGAAAGTGAAACCAACTTGATTGTTTAAAATCTACTAGAAAGATGTGAATATTCGTCGCCCAGCTAAATTAATGCAAAAAAGTATGATTGCAAGTGTTGGGTACAATAAAAGCCTGAAATGGCAAAAATTTAGGGTTACAGAAACTTCAACATCGTTTGTGGGGTTAACGGCAAAGAGCAGAGAGCAAATTATTATATCATTCGAAAGTCTGAAGTCTATTGTACACGGAACCGATTAAACATCTTGCGCCGAATTCGTTGTTTTTTTACAAGAACGAGGAACATGAAAGAAATCCACGAAAATGCCCATTTTCAGTAGTTAAGAAAGAATCAAATTTGTGGGGACCATGCCGACGTGCGTAAAAAAAAAGCGGAGCTATATAGGTAACGAGTTGCGCTGATTTTAAAGCCGGTTGAACAAAATTTGAATCAACTCTCCTTTTAGCAGAAAATGGCCATTGAAAAACGACGAATTCAGTTTTCTAGAGGAAAATGCCCTTTAACGGCCGAATTATGAGTCAAAATGCATCTTATTCGATAGCTCACACTCTGTTTCATATAAATACATCACATCCCCCTATCAATAACGGAACACAAAAAAGCATTTGCGCTTGAAGTTGCAAAAACGGCTTTGGACCACTTTTTGGCTGTGATTTTGTATTTTCTATTCGGCGCGGCGCGAACGTGCTTTGGCCATCCCTACTCAGAGGTTCACTTACTGGAGCTCGAACTGGAGGCTGAATTACAGGCTTTGACGACTGTTTGGGTAGGTTTATTAGTGAATTGGCTGTCTCTTTAGTTTTTAGAGCACATATGTAGTTGTAAGCGTTGTCACCCGTTTTGCAAGTTTTTAAATTTTGAACCCCCTTCGACCCCCACGTGAGGGTAGACCCCTACCCCCTCCCCCAGGTGGGCCCGGAGCTGTTGCATGTATGGTTATTTGGCTGACCATGTCATTCAGATTCCAGATTCATGTTCCAGATTACAGCTGCCCAAAACAGATTACACTACGGTTTGATGGCAAGACATTTAGTGGCTCTGCAGTAGAATATGCTGTTCCCGATTTTGCACTTATGCAGTTAAACATTTCAGTGCATGCAGCTGTAATCGAGCTGGTTTCAGAAACAGGTGACAAAGTACTGGAAACAATGATGCATACAATTAATGAAACACACTCAATTTTGGATGTAATGGAGATTTAAGAGTCAGTCTCTGGGCCAATCGAGTTTCAGTATTCAGACCCAAAAATGAAACTTTGGCGTGGAGGGCTCAAAGTTGGAGGACTAATACGTATGGATAGGTTATATAACCACCGCAAAGGATATTCCGATTCGACGCTCCACGCTCGAGATACGGCCTTCTGAAAATCGGTCCGCTTAACTATGGGACCAAAATTTCAAAATCGAATTTCTAGCGCACTGATCAGTGTTGGGACTTAAAAATTGGGGGTTTAGGGTAACTTTTAGAGTACTTTCAGAATCAACGGTCGAATTCCATTTTCAATGAAAAAATTTTTTTCGACCCCCTTTGGAGCCCCCTAGCTCATCTGGAACCCCCTACACCGTTTTTTTTATTTCAGAATATTGTAGCGCTATCAATTCCCTACAGTTTGGTATAAGCCACATTGGCTGACCCGTGGAAGAAAGTGGTGAAATATGGCTTCAAAATTGAAAAATCCTCTAATTTTTAGTTTTGGTACTGCACCAAAATTTCCTGCTGGAGTTTCTAGCGCACTAATCAGTGTTGGGACTTAAAGCTTGGGGGTTTAGGGTAACTTTTAGAGTGCTTTCAGAATCAACGGTCGAATTCCATTTTGAACGAGAAAAAATTTTTTCCCCTAGCTCGTCTGGAACCCCCCTACACCGTTTTTTATTTCAGAATATTGTGGCGCTATCACGCACTAATCAGTGTTGGGACTTAAAACTTGGGGGTTTAGGGTAACTTTTAGAGTACTTTCAGAATTCAGTACCAAAACTAAAAATTTGAGGATTTTTCAAATTTGAAGCCATATTTCACCACTTTCTTCCACGGGTCAGCCAATGTGGCTTATACCAAACTGTAGGGAATTGATAGCGCTACAATATTCTGTAATAAAAAAAAACGGTGTAGGGGTGTTCCAGACGAGCTAGGGGGCTCCAAAGGGGGTCGAAAAAAGTTTTTTTCATTGAAAATGGAATTCGACCGTTGATTCTGAAAGTACTCTAAAAGTTAACCTAAACCCCCAATTTTTAAGTCCCAACACTGATTAGTGCGCTAGAAATTCGATTTTGAAATTTTGGTCCCATAGTTAAGCGGACCGATTTTCAGAAGGCCGTATCTCGAGCGTGGAGCGTCGAATCGGGATATCCTTTGCGGTGGTTATATAACCTATCCATACGTATTAGTCGTCCAACCATGAGCCCTCCACGCCAAAGTTTCATTTTTGGGGTCTGAATATGGCAAAGGACCAAGACTCGATCGGTTCAGAGACTGACTCTTAAAAATTTAGACAGCAGATCTCGCATCTGATGCCTGGTTGTGGAATTTAGGAGTAGGGTTGTCGTCTATCATTGGTGTTGTTATTGTGATTTTGCTGGGGTGGCTTTGTCTTTCTATTGTCGTCAGCGTCAAAAGAATAAAGCAGATAAAGCTGCTAATGTTCAAGTGCTGTTTCAACAGGGCGTTGCAGATATGTAAGTTTGCGAAGTGTTTCAAAGAACAAAAAAATTATAGTGGAATAAGTACTGTCTCAGAGTTCACTATATACGGCAAGTGTCACTGTTATGCAACTGGGAAGCAGAAAGAAAACCGTTGTAGAAATCTGCGCGATTGCTGAATATTGGTCCCATCAAGTACACTTATATCAATCAATAACTTTATACAATCCACATGTACAGCAGAACAAGGTGTAATTCGCCAATAACGCTACATGCCAATGCGTAGAAAATTACGTGGCCTGTGTGCACGATAGGCCAAATACTACCCAATGCTCCACAAAGAACTCACTAATCTATTTGCTCAGTCAGATATCCCCCGGCTCTCAGCTCAGACAGGGAGTCCGAGTTTTGATTGTTGATTTAAGGATTGACCAAGTCTCAAGCGATCCCAGCTCCTAGTTGCTTTGCAAGCTAAGAGAAACAAATTCACTGACTTGTACCGATTGACCTAGACAAAGAGCAAATGAAAGATAGGCTATAAAATTTAAAATTTACAATTTGAAGGAGTTTACCAAAATTCCTGGATGGGTTTGCTGTACCTGCTCCCAAGTCGGTCAGAAAGAGCAGAGTGCTCCAATAAAGCATAACCTGTATTCATTGAGAATGGTGCTGATGGAAAATGATTTTATGTACCTGCAATTTAGGTGAGTTTGAAGGTCGTCCGTCACCACCAGCCTCTTCCTCCAACCGTTCTGACTCGTTAACATACTGAGAGGAACCCTTCTGGCAATTGCTGTGAACTTGATATTGTCGACTGGTATCTCTTGTGCCAATACTTGTTTACTTAACCGCTCCATGCCTATCACAGGTAAACACAGTGCTTAAAGCTTAAGATAAAAGCGTTGCGGCTAGTGATGAACGTATGTGACACTGGTAGAGAAAGCTCATGTTTGGGAGCTCCTCCATTTTTTTCCAACGCAGGGATCAGAATTTATCGTTGTTCAGAATCAGAATCAGAATTGTTGAAACTTTATCGTCCACTAGTTGAAACCCGACACTACTGTAGAGCAGCCACTGGGAAACCGTCATTGTTCAGAAAACCGATGTGTATTTAGTAAATGTCTGGTTTGAACTGCAGAGTAAAAAGCACAATTATAAAAGAAAACAAATGCATAAACAGAATTGCAAAAACATTGTTTGAGTCTCTCATTCAGTCCCTTGCTCATGGAATCGACATTAAGCTTGGACCATAGTAGTAAGGGGCGGTCCACTGGCCGGGCAGTGACGTCACTGCCCGGCCAGCCCGTCTCGAGACTCTGCCCACTTACGACTCCGCCCACTCGCCATCTCGAGACTCCGCCCCTTACGACTCCGCCCACTCGTCGAAATTGGGAAAAACATTTGCTCAGGGTGGGTTTTGAACTTTTAGCGTTTCGGTCACGGGATTATCGGTTTTACCAATTGAGCCACACACTCGGTTAGAGTAGCAGTTGTAAAAGGGCTATGTATAAGTGGTGACGAAGCGCCGCGGATTACTGCCTCCGTCAGAATCAGAATTTGATTTTGGCGGGAAATTCAAATTGCTCTCCTCATATTTCGACACTGCTCCTCATTGGCTTTGGTTTTGGCGGGAAATTCAAATTGCTCCCCTCAGAATTTAACTATAATTTTGGCGGGAAATTCAAATTGCTCTCCTCATATTTCGACACTGCCCCCTCAGAATTTGTGGGAGAAAAAATGTTGTACTTACCGATTTCAGATGACCCAACAAAATCACCGGTCAGACGCGAGACTAGTTCGGATTCAAATACCACAAACCAGACCTCGCCTCCTTCTGGTGGCCCTGAAGAGGGCCATTGGGTTTAACTGATGCTGTTGTTTCAGGCTTTCTCGATCTTTCAGGCCAGTCTTTCAAAGAGAGGTCGGAGAACTCTCTCTATATACTCCACTTCTTCGCCTGTGCGCACGGCGGCTCTCAGAAAGCCCAGAGGTCCAACGGTGTTCATTTTTTTCCACTTCTTGGTCTTTTGGAACTTTCGCAGTCGGGCGGCCATTTCCATGAAAATTTCTTTGTCGGAGGTGTTCAGGTCATAGTGGAAGAATACCAGCGCATACTCAAAGAGACTGGGCAGTTTGGAGGGGTTTATACATCGCGATTGAACGCGCAGCAATCGAACAATAAAACGAACCGCAGAGGTTTCACACATTCTTCAACTGTGAAGCCGAATGTTTGCTACTGTTGTATATACAATGTAGGTTGTCTCGAGGCAAACTTTGTCCGCAGACAAACTCTACCGAATCACGTGATAAATGCTGTCGTGTGCCAGTCTGCCTCTGCCTCAGTAGCTTGAAAACTCAATTTGGGACCAGTACTTTTTGGCGCGAAATTCAAACTTTCAGAATTAGAAACTTTGGTCTATACTTTTGGCGGCCAGCTAATAACTGGTGTAGTAATGTTTACTTATTATCTCTGGGTTTTCTTAATCTATTCGCCATTTGAGTCGGCTAACTGTATTAGCTATATTAAATAAATAAGTAATAACTTAAAATACAAGAAAATAAATGTGAAAACAAATACCTATATTAAATAAATAAGTAATAATTAAAAATACAATAACTAAAATAAATGTGAAAACAAATAACTATTATTAAAAATAATAATAATGAATACAATAACTGAAATAAATCTGAAAATAAATAACTATTATAAAAAATAAAATAAATAAGTAAAAATACAATAACTAAAATAAATGCGAAAATAAATAAAATTCGTAAAAATAAATATAAAATAGCAAATGTAACGTTTAGAATCGGCGCCCAAACATTATCTGGCTGCCAATTCGTGAAAAACCCTCAGGATTTCGAGATTCACATTCCCGACCCTAGGATTACAAAAATCTCACTAAGATCATCGCTCTTCTGGCGCTCTGCACAAAGATTTGTCACTCTGCACAAAAGATTTGTCGCTCTTTACTACCGTTGTCAAGTAAATTAAAGTTAAAATTAAATTAAATTCGAAAATAATTTACTTCCGAAGAGTAAATTAAATGGCAAGTAAATCAAAATAAAAATAAATTTTTGACGAAAACGTCGAAGCAAGTAAAAAGTAAAGTAAATTAGATTGAAAAGCCCAACAAATTTACTTTCAATTTACTTCTAATTTACTTCTAATTTGCTTCATTGACCATTCGATCTGTAGTACGTAGTTTTGCCTTTCGCATGTTACTTAGTATGATTGTGTGCCTTCTCTGTCTACCTATTTAAACCGCAAAATGTACATATGCTCTCACTGTTGGAAGCCCAGCTACAATGCAGCAGATCATTCAACTCATAATTTTGGTCTGAAATTTTTTGATATTTCTGGGGACTCTGTCCTTGACCTGTGTTAACTAAACCAAATTAGGAAGCCAGATTCTAGATGGGTAGAATTTGGCAAACTGGCAAGGCTCACTAAAAGTCTGCAACAGATTTTCAATCTCCTGAAGTTATGGAATAAAACCAGCTAATTTCTATTACGTATATCGTAATTAGTGAGTAGTGCCGTCAGTTTACTGGACATCCATGCTCAGATATTTGGTGATTTTGGGGTATTTTTTGCAATTTTTTGCATACAAAAGTAAATTAGAATTTAATTAGAAGTTGAAAGTAAATTAAAATCAAATTAAATTGTTGGTAAATCAGTGCAAGTAAATTAAAAAGTAAGTAAATTATTTTGTGGAGGTGCAAGAAATTAAAAAGCAAGTAAATTACTAAACTAATTTACTTGACAACGGTATTGGCCAGTCCCTCTGGTCATCTACACAATAGGTGGTCTGTGCTATGGCACATATCAACAGCCTCTGGCCGACTTGGCTGTTAGGGACAAAGGCACGGCTTAAGGCTAATCCTCTCTGGTGAAGGCACCAGAGACAAACATTTGAAGTGTTGGCGTCAATCACAACCCCACAAGATTTAGGAACCCCACAAGATTTAGAAAAATACAATTATGCGCTTCACTGCGCTAAAGCTTGTGCCGCGCATAACCTAATTTTTCTTATTTTTATGCTGTGCTAGATAGACAAAAGGTTTATGCGAAAGGTAAGAGCAGAGAAAAATGCGTATCAAAGAATTGGATTTTTGTGTGGGAGTAGTTTGTCTAAGACGTAAAGGAAATTCTTAGGGCCCAAACTGGGGAAGGAAAGTGATCTCTGTTAAAAACTGAAGAGCGCTGAGAGCATGGGGGTGAAAATTTTGGAGAAGGCAGGAAAGGTAATTATATCTTGTACAAATGATTTTGGAGTTCCGGCTCCCTGAAAGATCAGAGGGTGATAGGCTGGGCTAAGCTGGGATCACCAACACTCCTTCCGTTCTGCATTACTCTAAGTGTTTCAGTACCCTTGGAACTAAGAACAGTGGTGGAACTAATCCGGCAGATGATATAGAAGATATAAAACTAATCCGGCAGATAACAATCCGGCAGATGATAACATACGAGAAGGGAAATCTGAGTTTCTAATGCGGCCGGCTCATTGAAGAAGACCCAACATTCTCACAGATGACCAAGACGAATGTTGCCGGACAATTGACCAATTTATAGGCTCTGGAGGCATGCGCAGCGTGTTTGTGTTTGTTTTCATATGTCAAAACTCAAGTGTCGGTGCGTTTGTCTTAGCGTAAACGGCCAAGTTCGGGCGACCTCTCTGTAACTGGATACGGGTTGCCCAATTGGACTTGATAGACATACCGCGCTGCCGGCCATCTGACCACCCAAGCCGATCTAAGCCCATCTGGGTCGAAGGTTGTACGTAACTGGGCTCCACTGGTGGTTGGACCTGAGTTGTGATTGGTACTCTGCGGTTACGAGGCCGGCGACCGCGTGTGAAGACAGGTGCATCTGGAATTTCTGGGCGGCAACGGACCACCCGATCCAAAGGCACAATCACAGACTCCGAGCTGGGGTAAGTAACCAGGCGTACAATAGCAGTGCCATTGACCACCCAAGCCGCGGCCGCTGCGCTTCAATAATCGAATAGAGCACTGTCATAATTTTATGGTCCAATTGTCACAAACACACACATAATAACAAAATACAGTAGAACCAAAATAAATGGGACGCAAAAAGTAGTGGTTACTGTGAGGTGGGGCTCCGCACCCGTATTCTGCTCGCGCACTAGAAATCAAGTGGCACTAGGCGCCTAGTGGCACTTGGATTAGAGGGACTTCCAGTGCCACTGGGAAGCGTTATTCTCCAACAACACTAGCACTAGCCCCCGCACTAGACGGCTCACTAGACCATTTGTTGTTGGTAGTGCGGCTGTTTTTGCTCAACAGTAGGCAATATAAACCCTAAAATGGCTGAAACCGATAGCAAGCCGCTAACCGATGTTCAGTGTGTGTTTCTTGTTGACGAATTCGAGCCAAACCAAGACCTATTAATGAGTAAAAGCAATGCTGCCGATGTCAACAGAAAGAAAGCCGCTGTCTGGAAAGGGATCGCGGAAAGATTCAACAACAAATTTGCGCCCAGCGGAACCCAAAAGAAACCGAAGCAATTGAAGAAAAAGTGGGAAAACATGGTGTCGGAAGCTAAGAAGTGGGTGGCGAGCAAGACCATTAAGCACAAGCAATGCTCGGGCGGTGCACCGGCTGTGCCGGACCCACCCACCTACATAATGGCAGTGGCTGACATCTACGCCGATTCCGATGCTTTCAAAGGAATAGGACAACCGATTGAGTCAGGTGTGCGCTCCGAACAGTTAACTGCCGTCGCTTCCGTGATTGGTTCTCCTGGATTAGATGACAAGTCAATTGATGAGAGCGATAATGCTGTTAGGAACGACGTTTTCCTGTCGCAAGCCGTCACGTCAAGTCCGCAGCCTATGCAGGTCGTCTCAAACGTAGCAACACCTCATTGCCAACCAGACGTGTCTTCCAGAAAGCGCAAGAAATTTGACAGTCTTCCTGGGACAATCGATGAGTTGCACAGAGAAGTCCTTTGTTTAGAGAAGCAAAAATTGTCACTAGAAATTCAGAAGTTAGACCTAGAGATAGGTTATTTGCAAGCATACATGTAGCTGGGTTTTCGGCTGGGGGGGGAATTTTTCTGATCCAAAATAGGGTTTCAGGGCTATGCCCAAAGGGGGTTTCAGCGACCTTTTTTTGGTGTCCAAAAGTGGGTTTCAGCTACCTTTTTTTGGGCTCAAAACAGGGTTTTGAGGACTAAAAATCGGGTAAAAATCCTGTCTGAAGTGCAAAAATACCGTTTAAAACCCTATTTTTGCTTTAAAACGTGCAAAAAGCCATATTTTTTATTTAAAATGTGCAAAAAAAGCTAATTTTGCTTTAAAACGTGCAAAAAACCAATTTTATTCGACATAATACAGTTAAAATGCATTTCTGGAACCTTCTTTAGAGATTTTAAAACCCAAATTAGGGTTCCGGAACCCTATTTTGGGCCTCCAGAAACCCAAATTACGGTTCTAGAACCCTATTTAGGGTTTCAGTAACCGAAATTAGGGTTTCAGTAACCCAAATTAGGGTTCCGGAACCCTATTTAGGGTTTCAGAAACCCAAATTAGGGTTCTGGAACCCAATTTAGGGTTTCAGTAACCCTATTTAGGGTTTCAGGAACCCAAATTAGGGTTTCAGTAACCCAAAATAGGGTTCCGGAACCCTATTTAGGGTTTCAGAAACCCAAATTAGGGTTCCGGAACCCTATTTAGGGTTTCAGTAACCGAAATTAGGGTTTCAGTAACCCAAATTAGGGTTCCGGCCCCCTATTTAGGGTTTCAGTAACCGAAATTAGGGTTTCAGTAACCCAAATTAGGGTTCCGGAACCCTATTTAGGGTTTCAGTAACCGAAATTAGGGTTTCAGCAATCCAAATTAGGGTTCCGGCACCCTATTTAGGGTTTCAGTAACCCAAAACAGGGTTTCGGAACCCTATTTAGGGGTTTTGAAACCCAAAACAGGGTTCCGGAACCCTATTTAGGGTTTTTGAAACCCAAACTAGGGCTCCGGAACCCAAGTTGGGTTTCTGAAACCCTAATCAGGGCTTCTGGAACCCTGTTTGCAGGTTTACAAACCCAAAATAGGGTTTCAAAAAATCCCCCCCCAGAATCCGGCTGGGGGGGAATTTTCTCCGGAAATCGGGCCTGGGGGGGAAATACCCCCCATTCCCCCCAACTACATGTATGTTTGCAAGTGAAAAAGCAAAAGGCAGAGATTGAGTTGGGTAATCTGCTACAGCAGCAGCAAAATATAGTAGTGCAGCAGGGTGGTGTTCAATTCGCTAATCTGTGAGGATTCCTGTACATGTATTTAGTTAGAATAGTGTGCTTGCAAAAAACGGGAAGTAACAGACAGCTTTTCAATAAAAAGCAGTTAAAGTAGTTTGACTAAATTTCAAATTGATTTATTAGCCCGTTTTTTAAAACGCACAGCTTTAGATGCGTAGGTACGTGCATGTGTGTCGGTGCTACTGTAATAAAGCGGAATCGTTGATAAAACTCGTGGTTATCATTCAAATCGAACGCATTCAGGTGATCTCGGTAGACCCGCTCCCGTCTCAAACCTCTCCTGGCGTTAAACAGTAAAATACAACGTGCAGCCATTAAAAGTATGCACAAGGATTAAAAGAGTCTGGGAGAAAAGAAGACGTTAGGGAGACAAAAACAAGGCGTTAGGGAGCCCCAGACCTCCCTAGGCAAGTGGCACTAGGTTGCAAGTGCCACTTGATACCTAGTGCGCATGCAGAATAAAGTCTGGCTGCTAGTGCTGCTTTTTCACTCGCCAGCTAGTGCCACTAAGCCGTTAGTGCGCGAGCAGAATACGGGTGCTGGTCTGTTGGCAGCAGGCAAACCCAACGGTATCCGAGCTTTGTCATCAACACTCAGAAAGAAGACAGCCTGCGGGCCAAGAATAACAGCCAGGTCCTGTAGATTGGGGAAAATACAGTATTATGTTAATTTTGCACGATGTGTGACCGATTCAGTCATCGGCAAACTTAGGAGGCCGCCTTGCCTTGGCGAGTAGTTGTTGCTAATAAAAACCGAGCTGACGATCTACGTTCGCCGCCCGTCGTCGTTCTTTTCGTCATCACAACAACGCGCTACATCACCTAGGCCAACAGACAGAAGTCTCTCCACCAGAGTTCCTCCTCCTGTTACCACTAATGTACCGAAATCATACCACCCAAATTCAAACTGAATTAGCTACTACTATACCATACCACATCGAATCCAAATGGCCAACTTTATGCTATACGGTACCATTTCAAATTCAAAGTTTGAATTTGGTAGGTATCCTACACATACCAATCTATATATGGACTAGCTTGCCGCTCATATCATACCTCCTCAGCTGCTGCTGCTACCTCATCTCTCCAATAGCAACTGTTTGAGCCATGCTTTTCGACCGGCAGTGACCATAGTGTCCTCCGGCAGGGATCTGTCCATTCTGAAGGAGGCAGCCAAAGACCGATTGGGTTCGTCAAGACACGCGTGGCCGTGTAGCAGAAAGAAGGAAAAGCTCGTCTGGGCACCGGATTCGACTCGCTGGCGCTGCCTGAAAATGAGGCTCAGTGGACGATGCAGGGTCTCATTGCAGTTAGTCACCCGCAGAAGGCAGGTGCAGTGCTTTTCGTTACTATTTCGGAAGACCAACTGCGTCAGGTAAATTGCGTGATTGTCTGATAGTGGCTGTACCGTTTCCCGACCCTTTCCCTGATTACATACTAATTTGGCTCCGTCCGTGAAGTTTCGACTTTTTGGAGAAATTTTTCTGTTGCCTTTACTGATTATCGGTACTTGAAAAGTTGGAAATCCTAGTCTTGAATCCTTCAGTGGTAGCCTAGCCGTACATCAACTAGGTGTTTGAAAGTCGCTTCCCCAGCTAGAAAGGCAAAATCCCTCCACAAGACGGTTTAGGGACCCCCGACCCAAAAATTCAAGTACCAGTAGCGGCTCCAGTACTAACAAACTGGCCCAGAAATAACTAATTTTGAGCTTAAAGGCCTTTAGAAACCGAATTTGGTAGGCATCAGGCACACTCAATGGTGTCTTTTTGACCAGAACGAAAATTGTTTGAATATGTAATGCTTTCCAGCTACACGGGAAAAGGCGCTGCGTAAACAGTTTGAACCCGGCCTGACTACAACAGTCCACGAGACGAATTTGGCCGAGGGACACCTACAAAAATCAAGATTTTGTAAGAACCTAATTAATGAGCCGCCCCGCACATTTTGGTACAGTATATTAGAACGTACTTGACTACTAGACCTCGATATGGATCTGGCTAAAGCGTTCGATATCATCGATAAGTCAGTTGGAGTCTTGTGTTGAATAAACTTTGTTGTTGTTGTTGTTGTATTAAGTGCAATACCTTTTTGACGGAAAGAGCAGGGAAACTAATGAATCGTGGATTCCTATTTACAACGGTTCGTTATTTACTTGATTGTAGTTACAAACAATAGAGAGCTGAATGAAAATGTCTCAAAGTCTCAAATGCTCGACATTGCAAACCGAGCGCATTGTTCAGAGCTTCTTTTCGATGTCTTTCTTCTGCCAACGTCAGCTTTTGCAAGGTGAAAAAGTTAGGCGTGACATAGCAGGGGTTCAAATGCTATACAATCTAATGAGTGCCGAAGTCGTACGATCAGGACTTGCGGCCTATTTAACAACCCCTAAACCCAACACCCCTAAAAACCGAGTGGATTATAATTCAAAACATCATGTGTAATTTCATTATGTAAACATAGCTGTGTACACGATATTACTAAATTTGGCGATGTGTTCTGTACTATTTAAGTGAAAGTAAAGTACTGTACGTACATTCATAGAAACATAATATACTACTAGAAAGTTAGTCGACTTTTTCGTCTAAATTAAAAGAACAAAACTTAAAGAAGTTAAGCAGGTGCATAAGCGATAGTCGTTCTTTTGGGGGCACACTCACTCTAGCCTTCGGCGGAAACCGCAGACTGCGTGGGAGGCAGCGTGGAGTTTAACCAACTTGAGGTCACTCTACTGAGCCTGAGACTGGCACGCAAATTATGCTAATTAGCGTACCAGTCTCACGGGAGGTAGTACTGGCGTGGAAAGATGTTGTCTGACAATGCGTTGCACTCAGAAGTGTTTCTGACAGAGAAAGAACGTGCCATGGTCAGTGATCTTAGTGATGTGCTCCCAGAACACAGCCTACAATGGAAGCAGGCTTTGGATGATAGTAACTTGTTTTGAAAGAAGGAGAGTCTTTCCGACAAGCCCACAAATCAATGGCAAATAGATCATTTATTACACGTGAAATATGTTGGGCCTGGTTGTATATTTCAGTAGTAACATGTTGCATATACGCAAGAAACAAGTTTGTCTTGACATTGTATGTCACATTGGCAGAAGGTCGCCTGTTAGTTATGGGCGGACAGACAACTGTGTTTATGCTTTCTTTTACCGAGGCTATATGGCCGCGTTTAGACGGCACGGCCCACACATATGTACACACTTGGCTTAGCACTGCACCACAAAACCGGCTCAACCGAATATATTCGGCCGAGGGCTTATCTCTCTTCTGCCGCAATACACTAGGCATAAAGAGTGCCATAGAGCGCGCCTAAATACAGGAAACATGACACATTAATGTTACATGCAGTCCTACATCGCCGGCACAGCATTCAGGACGAGAAGGAGAAATGTCAGTCAAGAAGGCCATGGCCTTTTTTGTTGGCCATTTTTATGAGGTCTGTCGCCAAAACCTGTGTTGCAAACGACACAACGATGCGCACTTACAGGCGCTGTGTTGTCACAGTAGTTCAGCGACTTGCAGATACTTTCTGGGTGCACAGAGTCACTGAGTTTCTTCAGAACGACGTGCAGTGAACTCTGGGCAATGTTGGTGCATACATCAGAGAACGTGTGCAGTTGAGCACAGCAGTGCGTTTTTATGAAGGTTGAAATGAGATGCACTCCAGCACGCACTGCATCACGCACCGTGTTGATAAATGTTTTGCAGAATGAGCAGCGCATGCTGGTGGAAACCTGCTCTGCCGTCAGTTGCATTTTGAAGCTGGCAGGACATTTTGTGTCTTTGGACATCGAATACATCTTTGGTCGCACTTCAGCAGGCTTTTTCGAGGCCTTGTCCTTTTCAACCTTTGTTCTTACTCTCCAGAGCACATAGTCAATAGATTGTTTGCGGCCCGCCTTCAAAAGGTATGTCATACCAGTCATCAGCTCTTTCACTGATATTGAATTGACCTTCCTAAAAATCATAATGCAGTGTAGTGTAGTATGTATCTACCATTTAGAAAACATATTTTATGTATCTAATATACCACTCATCACAGGGAAAACGTCTTTTGAGATACGGTTACTGTGATCTGCTAACGTACAGGTATTTTTCACTTCTTTTTGGTTCTAAGCCATCATATGCGTTTGTGTTTAGGGACAGGTGTTCATCCGAGAAACTGCATTGGCCCTTGTGTTGCCGAATAATCGGAAACTATCACTGACTGGTAGTCGCCGCAGACATAGCAGTGATGATTGGGACTTGAAGGCTATTCTCTAGTGGCACTCGTGACTGACGGGAAACTCGAGTTCTTCGAAGCAATCTTATTCACCGATTCTCTCAAGAAGATTCTGGCTGCCAAGCAGGGAGGGTGGCCAGAGGCGACCAAAGGTTGGGATGAGAAACAGCAGACTCAACGTTTTCTTACTTTGATTCCTACTGCAGCAGAGTTCGAGGCTCTCAAAACGAAAAGCGCCCACGGAGATCTTCGTTTCAACATTACTAAACTGGTGCATGTCTAAACTATCGCTCAGCTCGCCTGTAAAATTTGGAGTTTTACGTTTTGTTCACTTCTGGTATCATGAACTTTGTACCTGCTACTGATGCTCTTACTGACAGCACACATCGCTACAAACATACTCATCGTTTCGCTATATTATCAGTTCAGTGTTGTGTTCACACACTGACCTTCTTTATGTGGAGTTGTGTAAAATATGGTAGTTGTTGAGAAGACAGTTTATTCTGATGCCACCAGTCCTGGCCGTGCTGTTTTGGTGCAGAGTAAAGGCATCGTTGCTCACCGACAATGGACAGCAAATGAAAGACATTTATCAGTATATAGGAGACTGCGCACAGCCACAAGTTTGAAAACTTTGTTTACATAACGAAGTCACACATGCTGTCAGCTCTATGATTTGTATGTTTACTCTCTGCTGACTGACTGGAGGTTCCTACAAGTCCTGTTCCCTTGCTGCTTAGCAGGTGAATCTGGGTGTTGGCTTAAATTGGCCTTAGTGGTGAAGAACTGACATGACACACAAACGACATACGAAAAATTATCATAAAAGAAAAATCAGGAAACACAAAGTGAACTGAAAAAATCAATATGAGATTAGTTGTAAGCCTGGTTATGTAAACAAAAGTAGGCTAATCGGTAGTAGGTTAGTCGTTCAGCTTCTGCTAAGTCAGCTTCAAGCTGCTTTTCGAGTTGATCAAAGCTGAGTTCAAGCAACAAAGGCAACTAAACATCTTAGAAAGCAAGAAATAAGCAATAATAAGCAAGTAGTATGAAGATGTTCCTCTCAGGCGGATTATCAAGATCTGACCATGTTGCAACTCGGTTACTTCGATAAACTGATGGTCCTCTATTTCGGTTAAGATTCGTTTGAGACTCCGCGTCTCGCCGTACCAGTATAGATAGCGCTCGACTGAAAGAACAAAGACGCTATTGTACAAAAAAACATTAGATTTAAAATACATACATGGCATTCTTTCCATTTCTTGCCAGGCCCAAAAACTTTTTGGGCGCGCTACAGTGTCTGCGAGCAATATAAAGCGTTGTACGCATCGTTGAAGCTGGTCGAACCCATAGCCGGTTTCGACTAGCCGTTCCATGTCTGGTCTAAGGTCCTACATCTGACGAGAGGCTCGTTCGGTTGGGATGCTGAAATTAAAAAAAAAACATATTTAAAAGCCTACTACCAACGACTGTTACCAATAGCGGCCAAACGCCATTATGACAGGACAGGATGAAGGAAAGAACAGCCAAGTAAAGTTCGTGTGTAGCAACAATGTGCGAAGGAGTGGTGTGTGAGTGTGGATTGTTCGTGCGTATTTATATGCCGATTCCAGACGGAGAGCAAACAGTGTTTTTGTGATACCCGTGTCTGAGACTATGGTAAACATAGTCCAAAACAGTGTTTCAGCAGTAAAACAGTATCTTATCGCTCATAATCCTGTCGCTGATACTTTGTTTGTCAACGCAAAAACTGGCAGACTAGATCAAGTAGACACAACTAAGCGACCGTCGGTCTAGATAAAGAGGCCAGCGCTCTGAACAAAATTACAAAAATGGCAACTTTCAGTGCAAACCATCTACCAAATGAAATATTCGTGCTAATTTTGAGTTACCTTAATTTATCTGATGTTAAGCTACTCTGTCTTGTGAAAAAAGAATTCCGCGAAATACTTTATGCCAATTGGCAATGGTTGGTTCAGAAAATTCAGCTCAGAATCGTACACATGCGCATGGGAATTCACAAAGTATTAAAAAGTTGGCTAAAAAAGTCTTTTATATTTTGTTTTTAGGTATACATTTCAAACACCAGCGGTGCGGAAATCGAAATACCTCAGCTAAACGATGGCGTTCCAGACAGCGTGCGAAACTTTCTGAAGAGCTGGAACAAACCTGCTACAGCCCGTAGAGTTAGGACTCTAAATCTTGATAAGAAGTCAAATGCTTTTATCCCCGGGCGATGGGTGAGAATCTGGGTCAGAATTTTGTCTAGAATTTCCCCCTCAAACCTGTTGCTCGACTCGGCTGACTGTTCGCTAAATCTAATGTGTTTTGTTCCGACGATGGTTAGTGCTTTTGTAAAGGAAATCAGAATTTTCTCGGCCCATCCTATGTATGTAACCGAAACTGTTCTGATATTTTGCGACGCCTTCCAGGATTTGTACCGATCTGACTTAAAGATTTTCCTCTATCACAACAGCGGCTATACTTACAAACTCTCGAACATCAACGGCCTGGTAAAGCTAAAGCAACCGCGTCATTGCCCGTCTGTTGTCTACGCTGCTATGAACGATCAAGGATTCATAATGTCAATCGAACTGTACTCGCTAGAAGGACACATGTTGTACCAGCACTAATGTGAAAGCTCGATCGTTCCTATCGGTGGCTTAGAACTGTTGCCTCCGGAGTTGTATGCATACGATGTATAAACAATTTATAAACACGCACAAAAGACGCCAGCAAGCGTATTGGCATGACTCTTAGTATGCGGCCCCTCAGTACGGCTCGATTAAAGCATGCCAATACGCTTCCTGGTGCTATCAACAAACAGAGCTACACAGCGCTGGCGCCGAGGTGCTAAAAAGTGTGACTTTCTTTTTTATATCCGAATTCTCAGAATATTACCGATTCCAACGGTGCAATGGTACCACTGTCCGCCTCGATCATCAATGCGTATGCCAGTTGCCAGCAAGTGCTCCTTCAGCTTTTCACACTGACTGAGCTTGGCATAAACAACATAACGCATCACCTCCACTCTCATCGGGTGCCTCCTCACTAGTTTATCTTTCATCGGTTTAACTTGGATCCCAGCTCTCTATCAATGTAGCACTTGATGTCCAGTGGATTTCCGTTCTTCCAATCCTTTTCCAAAAAACGCTTGGCCACATAGGAGTAGTATCTCTTTGGCGCAGATCATGCACGAATATGTATAGGAGGCCAAATGTTGGGCGCGGGAACGCACGAATGGTCAGGCATACTCGCGTCTAGGGGCCGTCAGTAAATGTTTAGGCCGGCGGCCAACCCTGGCCCGCTGGCCGGTGTTCTATTAAATAATCCTATCGTTAAAAAATCCTATATAGGATTTTTTAACGTTAAAATTTCCTATATAGGATTTTTTAACGGTTATGGGCCTGTTACATTTTCCTATCCCCGTGAAATAATCCTATTGCTAGAGGAACGGAAATAATATTTCAATATTACATGACAGACAATACAACCAAAACAACTGTACACCAACATCTGTATAAGAAGCCACATAATCTGAATAACAGCGTACCTAAGGGGCCGTCCATAAACGACGTCGTTCCAGAGGGGGGAGGGGGATCGGCTAAAATCAATGTTGTTCCCAGTAAATTTACTGAGTAAAAGTTACTCGGTACTTAGTTATTTTGAATTACAGTAAGTACTTTTACTCACCGGTAAAAATTTTTCTTAATTTTACTTGCTGAATACCGAGTTTCAATTTTAAATTACCTAATTTGAAACAAAATTCGGTAAACTCAGTACTGGTAATTTACTGGGTTGTTTACTGAGTAAAGGCTTCTGCAATAGGTAGCTCGTCGCATGTGTGTAGAAAATAATACAGTTTTTCTTTCATTTATCTCTTTGCTCACAACAAAAAAACACAATTTTTGCAAATTGTTTTGCCATTTCACGGCTTGTATAATCACGACTTTGTTTGCATGGTAGAATTGCTATAATCTGACGCGAAAACAACTAGGAGTTATATCTACTACAATTAACTATATTTTGATTGACATTTTTTGCATCGGTCTGAACTGTGAGGAAATAACGAAAATTAGAACAAATTTTCAATTACAAATTTTTCCTAGGCTTTTCATCTATGCCAGATAAATTTCTTAAATTTTTGATATTACATGCGGGGCATGTACTGCAATTAAAATCCTAGATGAGAAAGTTAGAAATCTAAGAGCATACTGTAGTGTCAAAAAAGGTTGTTTAGTGACATTTCTGAATGTCTCTAAGATAACGCATACGCAGGTTTTGGAATGAGTATACGCATATGCATACGCATTTGGAAAAATCAAGTGCAAACAACACTAGTTCCGAGTCAAACGTTTTTCGTAGTCTACCAACAGGTTGTGAGTCAAGCAAGATCACTGTCGTGGCAAGGCAGCTTGTTCGCTTTCATACCGATCAGTTGTCCTATTCGTGACTCCCTCATTTAAACAAACGTTTGGTAATGCGTTTATCAGGGAGCTAGTTTAGTTCGTTTGGCTTTTGGTTACTGTGTAGGCAACGAGGTAAGGATAAAACTACAGTATAGAGCGGACAGTTTGGTTCCATAAACGAGCACAATAAGGAAGGAAACAAGAGCCAGTAGAGACAGAACAGCATAGAACGTCTCCCATAGCAAGTGGTGCTGACAAACATGTCCGCTTGTTCAAACGTCCAGAGTCAGCTGTCAGTCAGGTTTCTTACAGTAGATTCAGAGAGTGACTGCAGATCAAGCAGCACCTGGCTCTACGCAACGCAAATATAATCCACACTTGTTTACATAACTGTATCACACAAGCAATATTAGCTAATGGCAACTGACGCGAGGCGGCGTTGGAGCTCCGTGCTTCCGGCGCTCGCCGAGTCGACGACTGGCAACAGTCTACACACCCCAACAGAATGCGTTTGTCGAAGTGTTCAATCGGTAGGGATGGGACCGGTATGCGGTATTATACGGTATTTTTGGCTATACGGTATTATGCGGTATAAAAAAATACAGTATACCGTCTAATACCGTACAGTTGTTAAAACTGAATCAGCCAGATTTTTGCAGTAAATTCATGTCATTTTAGCGCTTTTAAAGGTGTCAGTACTGTTTTTTTTGGTTTTGTAAGCAATGTTATCGGTTAGAAAAACACAAAAATCTACCATTTATGGCAGTTTTTTTTGGCTTCCTAGAAATGGAAAATGTGATATTACAAGTACTTGTAAAACGTTGAGAAACCTGCAATTTTGCTTTTGAATAAAATTAACATATCTTTGGTTAGCATTTCACTAATTTATAAAGTAAAGCAAATCTGTCCAACCAAAACACAAATATATCTACAATGGACATAATTCAAAATAAATTCAATATATTGTCGGCTCAGTTCCAAATCTTTAAATAAACCGACAGAACTACTTACAAAACAGATCACAATCAAAAATAACCATGTTTTTCACAGGAAAGGCCGACCACAAGAAATAATTTGTGTTTTTGACTAGAACTTGGCGATATACTAGCGTAACGGGGTGTTTTAAAGCGTTTGCAGCACGGTATGCGAAAATACTATACGGTATGCAGTATTTTAATACCGATCCCATCCCTATCAATCGGTATCTGAAACACCATGTTCAGACATTCGGCACCTAACCGTGGGACGAAGGGCTAGCTCAGACTCTGGCAGATTTCCGAGCAACTGCTAGAGATGATGAAACCATGAGTCCAGCCGAAAAATTTTTCAATCGTCGCCCACGTCTGTCATTCGTCTATCAAACTTTGCACGCACAGGTAACCTGACCAGTTTTTAGTGTGTTACTAACAGAAATAATGCGTTAGATTGTAGATTTTGTGAAAGCCAAGCTGTTTTCGCCTTTGCAGTTGTTTTGCTGCGGCTCTGGCCGTATTTCCCAGCAGTTGGTGCAGTTACCCAATCTAAGCTGTCTACTTTACGGTCATTAATAGCTCATTTATTGCCCATATCGCCCAAGGTAAACACTCTTGGCCTGATTCCTTTCAACAGCTGAGCGGCTGGATTATGGCGGCTCCGTTTGTATTGCCCACAAAGTTTCTCATTGGCTCATTATCTGAGATGGGCGTTTTCTCTGATGCCTCTTCCATGCTGATTGGACGGCTCTCCATTGGGCGGCCATTCCGTATTGTATTGCGGTCAGCTTGTTATTCGGTTTCTTCTGCAGCTGGCGGTCGGTCGGTCCTGCTTTTTATGTTGCCTGGACACGAGCTCGGATAACCGAAGTCTTTTTATGTTGGCTTTTAGTTGTAGAACAGTAATCGTTTAGCAAATGGGACAATATTTCAAATTCTATGACATAAAAATGTGGAGATTCTTGCTGAATCTAGCTAGTTTAGTTGTAGCAGGATTTGAAGATTTTGGGCGGACTGACAGATTCTTCATCGCAGAAAAGAATCTGGCATGAAGGCTCGGACGGTTTTGGTTTATAGGATTAGTTAGGTTTGCGGCCTGAAAATGACCCCAAAATTTCTTGCCTTATGGCCTCAATCGAGCAGTATTCATTGGGCTTCGCTATACACAAAAATTTGGTAAACTCGAAAGTAATTCAACACTGTCTAGATGTTGTTTATACCAAATTAGCGATTTTTAAGGATTTCTATTGCCCAACGCTTTGCTAGATATTTGGCTATACCCCAGCACCAGAACCCTGTGGCCCCCTCAGCCCCCCTGATGATTTGAATATTTGGCAAATGGCAATAACATAGGTTACACGCATACATCTAATAGGTCATCCGCCGAAGAGGGGGTTTGAGTGAGGGGTCTGGCGCCGGCCAGGGGGCTTTAAAAATCGAAACAATCGCAAATTTTGGGCCAAAAATCGCTTTTCAGAAAAATCGGAGTGAGGGGGTTGGAAAAATCGTATTGGGGGGTTGCCATCCAGGTGGGGAGTCTGGCCTAAGTCGGGTGGGGGCAGACCCCAGACCCCCTGTTGCATGTATGGTTACAAGTAGATAATAAAATTCACAATGATAAAGAGTCAAGGAAGCATTAAATTATATCTAAATATTATGTCGTAACTTTACATATTTCAGGTCAAACAAAGCTTCTTTGGACGTTCTCAAATCTTCAGTGCAGTACAGTCTCTACAGTGGCTACAGTCTTTTCAGTCTCTACGTTCTCTACAGCGTTTTCAGAACAGTGCTTCTCTACAAAATTGTCTTCATTGATGGAGAGCTGAGGTTTGTTTTCTAAACGGAAAAGCAGTGCTGGCTGCGAGTCGTTCACCAACTGCTACCAGGGACAGAGGTTTAAATTTGGTGAGCATTTTTTGCTTCAGGTGAGGCAGCATATCAGCACGCTATACTGAAGATGCTGGGTCCACGCTACTGCTATCTGGCCAACGAAATTCTGGAAATGGACTTGAAGAAGGAAGACCCACTGCGAATCAAGAGCTGTGTCGATAAACAGCTGCAGTCCAAGGAAGAGTAGATGAAGAAAAAGCTGACTCGCAATTGGCATTCCATGAGTGCAGGAGATGCGTTTTGTTGTTTATTCCAAGTTCAATCAGTGTGAAAAGCTGAAGGAGCAATTTCTGGCAACTGGCAGTTGTCCCCTGGGTGAATGCACTTTTGACTTGTTCTGGGGCAGTGGTGCCAAATTCCATCAGGCACAAAATTTGAAATCGTTCCCTGGAACAAATCGTCTGGGTTCGCTGCTGATGGAACTGCGTGACTTGTTCCGCAATGGCCACTCAGATATGTTCCTACAATGGTGTGTTGTTGGCGACTCCATCGTAAAAAACGTTAAAATCGAGAGAGCCGCCACTCTGAGCTTGAGTGGTGGCCTTGCTGCTGACATAGCTTTTCTGGTGCATATTTGTTCGCAGATGGACTGGATAAAGAAGATTCTCATCCATGTCAGCACCAACAATCTCACTGTCACCGAGGGAGACGAAAATCGATCTGGACCAACTCAAGTCATGACAGAAAAGATTCTCATCCACTTCTTCACTGTATTTTTACTCTTTTGTAAAAGAGCTGGAATAGTTTTGTCTTTCTAACCTTACTGTTGTCACAAAATAAAATAGTACCAAGATGAACCAATGACAAAGGTGCAGTGCAAGGCATGTGACAAATCAGCTCACCAAACAAAGTGGATTGATCCTTAGTAGACAGATGGATTCTGGTTAGGGAACGAGTGTGTATAATTTGAGAATCCATCTTGTGCACAGGTTATCTGTTGAATTGAATATTTTCCAGACTTGTAATTATGAAATATTTAGAGTTGTGATTTGGCTGGATGCTGGGGCGCAGCCTGGATGAGTGGATCTGGAGATCAGTGGCGTATCCAGGATTTTGGAAAGGGGGGGTGTAAAATTTTGAAAGTGCCTGGTTGGGCCACTGCCCAACCAGGGTAAGAAAATTTAGCAAAATTAGCTTTAAAAAAACGCGTTTAAAACGCATTCCGAGCTTAAAATTAACAGAAATTACATGTTTTAGTAGTTTATAATGGCTTGGTTGGCCTTCTGCCCGACCAGGGCGAGAAAATTTTGAAAATTTAGCCTTCAAAAACGCATTTAGATGGTATTCTGAGCACAAAATAGACAGTTTCAGTACATAAGTCATTAGTTTCTTATATTTTTGACACACTTTTTCTTCCTAGCTCCACCGCAAAGGGGGACCAAAGGGCACTGTACACACCCTACACCCCCTGGATACGCCACTGCTGGAGATCGATACGAACTCGAGAGGGACTGATTCAACGATTCCTTTCATAATTTCACCAACAAGGGACATTTCGGACTGCCTATATGTACAAATTATTTTTGCAACTTGTACACAGTCCTTTACATTATCACTTTTGTTATGCTGATTTGACAGCTATGGTACTTATTACTTCTGAATTGTTGCTAAACAACTATACACCTTTTGACTACTTAAGATAATTCACCTATAGCTGATCAGCACCACTACCCATGCAGTATAAAATTTCGTTTTTAAGCATATAATACGAACTTAGTACATCCGAGGTGACACACTCAATAAACGATTTGTTTACACAGAGACTATAGAGATTGGGCGACCAGAATCGGTTTGCCGCTAAAGCAAAGATAAGTTCACACTCGAAATCCAGAGCAGAAAGTCAATGACTCCAAAGACTTTGTTAAATGTCTTTTGTAGTGGAATGAAGGTGTTTGGTAGTGGTAGTTGGAACGTGGATACTGCCAAACAGGAGCCATTCCGTGGAGTGGTAATTGACCCTGAGAAGACTGAAAACAGTTGATAATAATGCCAACTCTGGACCTGCGACACCCCTGAATAGTTAGCTGTACAGAGGTTATTAAATTACGGTCAGTCGCTGATACTTTTGCATTCCGCCATGCAATGATTTCTTACCTTCATATCATAGGTGATTATCCTCAACCATCTATTTAAATTGTAGTGCATAATTTTGCATTATCATACATCAACTGGTTAGTAGGGGGCAGAACATCAAAGACAATGTCTTCTTCTTGCTGATTACTCGAGGCATCGTTTGCTAAAATTTACCTAATTTTATATTACGTATAAACGCAACCGTTTAAGCGAGCATGAAACTCAATAGACAAGAATTGTTCTGCATTAAAACGGAACCTGGTGAGCAAGCTAAGATTAAGTATAACCTGCTGAAGAGCTTCTGAGCTTAGATGGGAACATAATAAACAGACAGAATGATAGAGAACCCTACCTACCGCTCCTCCTACTCCCGCCGACTTTTTTGCCTGTTTATTTCCGAAACAGACAAATTCTACTCAAAAGTTAATTTTTCCTGAGTCAGCCTACCACAAAGAATAAGTTGGTATAAAAAACAAACCAAAACTCTAGAAAAAAAATTTCGAATTATTCTGTTCTTTTTTATGTTTTCTACTCGCTGCTAGGCAGGGCGGCCATCTTGGATATTGTCCTAGCAGCGCCATCCAGGATGGCCATAGCGTAGCTGTGGCAAGTATGAACGCAGCTTTACAGCTGTGCTTGCTTGAGTGCTGTTGTAGTCACCTGTTCGGCTTGATATATGTTTGGAATCTGATCTGACTTCAGCGGTTGATCTATGTTATGCTGTCACACTGAAATAATGAATGTGCTACCCGAAACTATTGCATATTTACATAACAAATCAAAACTATAACCAAGTGGCATGCATCATGTCCACAATCAAGCTCACTGTAACCTTGCAATCAAAGAAATCGTAATTTACATATCAATCCGTTTCCTACTTTTACTTCTAACTTGTGCTTGTGCAAGTTGAATTTCTCTTACTAGTCTTGTGTTGTGTTGTCCTTTCCGCTATCCACTAACGAACTGACTCCTCGCGCCTGCAGTAAGTTCCACAAAAACTCATTTTTCAGTTACTCATAATCAATTTTTCATGGCACCATTAGAAATTGTCCCTGGAAATGGAAAACTGGTCCGCTAATTATATTCTCAGGTCCTCACTGACTCTCACTTCCACTGAACAATCGCTGACCGCCAGCAGCTCCACTGCGTCATTACTGTCTACAACAGCTATGCAATCTACAAACAGTTGGACAGAAAACAATGATATGGGTTCCATTACTGCATTGCACTCGATTTCCTCAAACACTTTAACTGACAGCGATGGAAGAGATGACAGCTTGAGGCAGAGCCAAAATGAGGCACAGACATTTTTGGAATTTGACACCACCCATCGTCAGCAACAGCACGCAATAGTACAGTCACCATCTGAAAGACCTGCAAATGCAACGACTCTTGCTATGGAAGGTAGTGCGTTGACAGCTCATAGAGAACAAAGAAGAGATTTTTTGGCACGAGTTGCGAGAACGAAACTGGAAAAGAGAATAGCTGCAAAGGTGCTCGAAAGCCAGTTTACAAGAGTAAGTTTGAAATTTGCCAGATGACTTGACTATTGGTTGAATATCGTCTCTTCAATCTGCATGGCAGTTTAGGTTACAACAAAAAGCTGTAAAACAGTGCTGCAACTGCATGACTTTCACTTGTTCTCCGCATTGGTGGGTTTGAGTGATCAGCTAGGTAGAATGCCATGGCCTCCCAGGCGAGGTCTACCATCGACTGTTAGTTACATCAGCGCTTCACCAACCGGTACCGCACATTCTTTCACTCCACTTTATTTATTTTTATTTATTTATTTTGTCGCCCAAGCAAGACAACATGTTAGTACAATGTAAAATAAACAGCGCAGAAAGAGTGTTAGTGGGCAACAGGTGCACAATGTCTAAAAAGAACGGTGCACCTTTTACTGGAACAGGAGGAAGCCCGAAAGATCCATTTTCTTTAGTTTCTCTGTGAAAATCGTCAAATTTCTAGATTCTACAATATCGTTAGGTAAGGAATTCCAGATGTGTATGATCCTTATCGAGAAAAAATGTTTTCGACAGTCCAAATTTTTTCCCAAAGAAGGAAGAGACAGTTTCTGAGAGTGGCCCCGTGTAGAGCAAAGGAGAGGTCTTTGGAAAAAGTCGTCAAAGGACAGATCGATCAAGCCATAAACTATTTTGTAAACGAATTGCAAATCGACCACGAGCCTGCGGTACTCGAGTGTTTCAAGGGTTAGCGCCTTAAGGCGTTCAAAGTAAGCGCCTTGCAGGTGTGCAAAGCCAGAGAGCCGCAGTGTAAAAACTCGTTGAACACCTTCAACCACTAATATATCTTTCTTTTTGTATGGGTTCCATACAGCAGTAGCATATTCTAATTTAGGCCTGACATACGTCTTAAAAAGCTCAGTAAGAAATATGGGGTTACGGTATGAAAAAGCTTTATGAATCAAATGAGCTCGTTTGGACGCATCGCTGGCGGTTTTAACACAATGCTTAGAAAAGGATAAGTTGTTATGGTGATCAAGTCCCACAAGAACACCTAAATCCATAATCTCTGAGACCGAGTTAATTTGTGAACCATTAATTTCGTATTCATGCTTTGGGTTTGTATTCCCTAAATGAAGCATGGAGCATTTGTGCAATGCAAGTTTAAGTTTGACCGAATTACACCAGGTGAAGATAGCTTCAATGGTACGTTGAAACTGAGACAAATCCGTTTGGTCTTTAGGCAAACCTAGATATATCTTACAATCATCAGCAAACATTTTGATTTGAACGTTGAATTCAGCTATAGCTTGAGGCAAATCATTTATATAAATTAGAAAGAGTAGAGGACCAATACTTGATCCCTGAGGGACCCCAGAAGTGACATCTACCACGGATGACACAGTATGTTCAATTATTACTTGTTGTTGTCTCTGACTAAGAAACCCTCTAATCCAGTTTAGCAAGTTCCCACAAATACCATACGCCCGGAGCGTAGCTAACATTAATCTGTGAATACAGGAATCGAAAGCCTTCGCAATATCTATATAAAATACCTCAACAAATTCACCCTTATCTAAATGCCTTGTCCAGTCATTTACACATTCAAGAAGCTGAGAGACGGTGGAGCGTCGTGAGAGAAAACCATGCTGACTTTCAGAAATTAGACCTTCAACTCGCAAAAAATTTGTCATTTTATCTTTAACCATGGACTCCATAATTTTACAGCAAACAGAAGTCAGACTAATAGGTCGGTAATTTTCAACTTTTGATGTCGGCCCTTTTTTATGAATTGCCACTACGTGAGCTAATCGCCACTGTGAGGGAAGTTCTCCAGATACAAAAGATTTCTCGAACATTCTAGCCAATGGATAGGCAACCTCGAAAGCCAACTTTTTGAGAAAAAACTGGCCTATGCCATCGGGGCCGGGAGAGTGCTTGTTCTGTAATTCATTTAGGTGCGCATACACCAGATCTGGCGGGAATTGTACATCACCTAGAAACGCATTTGTCCTCTTTGCACACGCAAAATGTGTCTGATCGTCAGTTTGAAAAACTGACGCAAAATACTCATTAAGCATTTCACATTTTTCGGCACAATTTGTAACCAGTACAGCTGAGTCAGTTTTCAGTACAGGGATCCTTTCTTTTCGTTTCATTTTCGAATTTACAAAATTCCAAAATGTTTTATCTTTCCCCAATCCCAGCACTCGTTCCTCTTCACGACGCTCATCCTCTCTTTGCTTTCTTTGCAGTTCACTAGCTAGCTCTCTAGCAACGATTCTGTCAGCCTGATCGCCTGAGCGAACAAACTTTCGATGAGCCTTTTTCTGTTGTAATGCTAATTTTCGAGCTTCTTTCGACCTGTATACTTTTGGTTTCTGTCTCACAGAACAATGGGGAACGTATGTTGCAATTGCAGAATTAATGATTTTCATAAACTCATTCCACATTTCCTCAACTGGTCTCAAATATGGAAACCCAATTTACTGTTAGTAAGAACTCCGCTATCAGTCGATAATTTGCCTTAAAAAATTTCTACGCATTACAGTTCGTTTTGTTTCTAAGATAGATAGATTTAGCCACACCTTTACTGTGTCGTGATCACTTGTCGAAAAGGGACTTAAAACAGATACATCGATTAATAAATCAGCCTCAGAGAGAAGAACAAGATCTAAAATATGATCAGGATCGTGTCTGGTGGGACTCAAAACACACTGCTCCAAACCTCTGCTAACCACAAACTCGAGAAAGCGAAATTGGGAGGAATTTTCTCCTCCATTTACTACAATGTTTTTGCAATTAATTTCGGGAAAGTTAAAATCGCCAACGAGTGCGCATGGAATGTTAGTGTCCAAGATCTTATCGAAAAAAAGTTAACATCTCAGTTATATCTGGTGTAGTACCGGGTCTGTACACTGTTGCTAACCGAAAAACTACTCTGTTTTCAGAAATAAATTCGAGACAAAGGCCCTCAAAACACTCTGATACTACAGGCTCGCAGAGTAAGTGAGATTGAAAAGGCTCTGGCACAAAAACTATTACACCACCCCCCTTCCTATCCACTCTGTCTGCGCGGTAAACAGTAAAATGATCAGGAAAGGGTAGAATAGAAGAATCTAAAACACCTAGCCATGTTTCACACACAACCACAATACAGTGCCAATACTCGACGAGAAAGCTTTTCAGCTCAACCAACTTGTTTACGATGCTTCGCGCATTTATCAGAACAACCTGAAGCCCTTTACCTGAAGTGCTTGGGCTAATCAGTTTTCCGTCGAGTTGGCTTTATCGTCATCTACAGATTGAAAGGAAGAATACCTAGACCGGGACTGTACTTTTTCGTCTTCTTTTGGTCTGCTCGGAGGTTCGCCGTACTTTCTTTTTGGCTGGTAACGTTGTTGGCCACCGCGCTGTTCCTGCTGGCGATCCTGTCTGGCTCTCTCTCGCTCCAGAAACGTCAAGTCCCGTCGTACAAAAATCTTGTCTGCGCCAGATGCCGCCTGTAGAAATCTGCAGCTGTTGTTGTTTAGAAAAATGGCTCTGTTGTGCGCGTCACGAAATTCCACTTTGAGGATTCGCGACCGACCATCAGTTGGACGACGGCCGTCACGATGCACGCCAACCACACAGTTTGGGTCCAGGTCCATCTGCGTTACAGCTTCCCGAATGATCTTCGTGTCTTGCGTGCTTTGCAGGTTGTCCGACGCAGAATTTTCGGGCAGACCGATCACCACCACATTCAGACGTTTGTCGGCGCGCTCGGCCACATCCTGAGCAATTTGAGCAGGGTTCAGCAGAGCGTTAGGAGGGGGACCAAAAGAACGTTGAGCCACCTCAACTTTGAGTCGAGCGTTCTCTTCCACCAGCTGCACATGCCGTTCCAAGAACTGGCAGAGAAGATTTATGAGTTTTGTTTGTCCAGCTAATACCTCTTTCTGCCCAACAACAATGTCATTCAGTTTTTCCAGAATTAAAGCAGAATTATCAGGCTTAGGACCCATTCTCGAAAGGAAGAAAAACAGAAAACAGTTAGTCAGTCAGCACTCGGCATACACACACGTCAGAGCGGCCAATACACACAGGTCAGAGCGGCCAGTAAGACGCGACCGCACGCTGGCTCCCTCCGCTGGCTAAAAAAAAAAAAAAAATACTTAAAATAAACTTAATTTTAAACCAGTCTTATATTTAAATACGCGGCACTTACCCCCACCAGCAATCGGATAGGCGCATTTCAATTGCAACGCGACAAACTCTATCATTTGTTGGTTGCTATTGTCAATTGGTTGAAGTATCTAGTTGAGTTGATTCTAAAAAAACAGTCAAACTTTTTTCACCTGCGCTCTAGAATATGAAAAACTATTGTGTTTTACTGTTGCTATGTAAATTATAATTTTAATTTTAATTATATTTTTAAGAAATTTACTAATACAAGTAAATTATTTGGTAAGTAAATTATAATTAAATTAAATTTCTACGAAAACAGGAAAAGTTAATTATAATTATATTTTGTAAATTATACTTACCAAAAGTAATTTACTTAATTTACTTAAAATAAACTTAATTTACTTATACAAGCCTATTGTTGAACCTTTTTGGCAGTATGCAAGTACTGCGTGAGTGTCTGCTTTCGGTATCTATACCTTTCAATGGCAAGCCATACTGTACTTACAGTGCAATTTCCGCCCGCCCGCCCACCGCCTTTCATCTTTGCGCTTGTTTCTCTTAAAATCTCCCGCAGAACAAACTACTCCAATTTATCCGCTAAGCTAATAGTGGATATTAGGTACTTTTCAGCCAGTTTTGCTATGCGATAGGCTCACAGGTACGTTTTGTCTGTTGTGGATGCAAGCAGAAACTAACTGGAAAGCCTCTCGAGATTGAGGTTCTAATTTTGACGAACTGGTCATTATTACTGTTGACAGACATGGCCTTTTCGGCTGAGGGTGATAAATTTTCAAATTCTGAGAGTCTGGCTGGAGGTTGTAGCAGCGGCAGATTGGAGGAGAGGATGGCAAGCCAAAAAGTCCGATTTTTCGCTAGAATTAAGGTTTATGGCTTATTTTTCGTTTAAATAGGTTGAAATAAGCTAGTCTGAGCTCATTCACACCTAACGTACCCCTACATTTATCATAATATTCTTCCAAAAATACTGAAGGGGTAGCGGTAGCCTGAGGGGCGGTAGGCCAGAGCCTGAGGCGGGTAAACCACTTCGCCCTCAGCTCTCTAGTCCATTTCTGTTGTTAACTTAACCTGTGACAGTCTCATTTGGTTTTCATTCTGATAACTGTTATAGCATCCTTGCTTAGTTGGAAGCAAAGCTGAATGTGTTAGCCGCCAAAATAAAGGCCTATTTTAAATATACTTAATGTACTTAATTTAATTAAATGTGGTAAGTAAATTATAATTAAATTAAATTTCTCCCAGATATGGTAAGTAAATTTTAATTTAATTATATTTCTCTGGGCATGTGGTAAGTAAATTATAATTTAATTATATTTAAAATAAATTTACTTAGCAACAGTATTGTGTTTTTGTAGCAGAATATCATGTTCTCCAAAGCGCCTGAATTAGTTTCCAAGCCTTTTGTCTTTGAGCACTTTTTCTATATAATTAGTGCAGTGCCTACAGGGTGTCTCAAAAAAATGATCACATTTCTTTTTACTGCCATTTCCGCAAATTTTGACCAAATAGGCTGAAATTTGGACCATAGGTGCCAAAATTCGGGCAATTTTGTGTGTTAAAGTTTGGTGCACTAGGCTTGACTCATTCAGGATAAATTTAAAAAAAAAGTGAAATTTGGTAATTTCAATAGTGAAAGCCGGTCACCGAAAAATGATCACATTTCTTTTTACTGCCATTTCCGCAAATTCTGACCAAATAGGCTGAAATTTGGACCATAGGTGCCAAAATTCAGGGATTTTTATATGTTAAAGTTTGGTGCACTAAGCTTGACTCATTCCCGAGAAATTTCAAAAAAAGTGAAATTTGGTAATTTCAACAGCGAAAGCCGGTCACCGAAAAAACGTTACATTACATTATCGCCTAAACTCTAACGATAGCGTTGGAGTTCATTCGTCAACTTTTTACACACGAATTACCCTGAACTTCTGCGTTTATATTCCAAATTTCATCCAATTCCGACAAAAATTAGAAAAGATACAGGAAAAGGAAATGTTTCCACGCTTTCACTATTGAAATTACCAAATTTCACTTTTTTTGTAATTTCTCGAGAATGAGTCAAACTTAGTGCACCAAACTTTAACATATAAAAATCCCCGAATTTTGGCACCTATGGTCCAAATTTCAGCCTATTAGGTAAAAATTTGCGGAAATGGCAGTAAAAAGAAATGTGATCATTTTTTCGGTGACCGGCTTTCACTATTGAAATTACCAAATTTCACTTTTTTTCAAATTTCTCGGGAATGAGTAAAGCCTGGTGCACCAAACTTTAACATATAAAATTGCCCGAATTTTGGCACCTATGGTCCAAATTTCAGCCTATTTGGTCAAAATTTGCGGAAATGGCAGCAAAAAGAAATGTGAAAATTTTTTGAGACACCCTGTAGTTAGTAAGTGAGTAAATTGGCTAATCGTTTTTGTTGGTACGTAGTGGTTTGTAGTCGATTGATAGCTGCAGCCATAAGGTTATGCACTGTTGTTGTTGTTGTAGTCAATTTGTATTCTGCCACACATAATAAAACATACCCAAATTGGGGAAGAGTAACTGTTTCTATTTGCTCTGTGTTTTTGGGTACAGGTTTGATCAAGTGCCCTCCAGTTTAAGCATGTTTGGATATATTTAAAATAGTAAAGAAAATTAGCGCTATTCACAACTTCGCTCCTCTTCGTGCTTTCACAGCGAAAGCCAACATTTCGTTAAAAAGAACTGTCTTGAACGGATCATTTGACTGAATTAAAAACAACATGTGACTGGCCGTTTGCCATGTTAGAAATCTCTGAACTATGTCATTTATTAATTAAAAGCCATAATTATCTGAACTCGGTAGCAGTGGATCAGTTGCCAAACAACAATTCCCATACTCGTTGATCATAGTCCTTTTTTTCATTTAGCTTGTAACGCGGCAAGGAAGGAATGAAGCTGCCTCTCGGCCAGTATCTTTTGAGAATAATTGGCATGTTCTCATACTCGTACTGACCATTGCACACCCACAGAAAACACTGCAGCTGAAATAACACAAGAAGCAGACAGTATCTATCTAGTATCTACCTCTACATATACATCGTCGTAATTAAAAACTCTATAATCTCCCTGTAGTCAGGGTCATGTGGCTACTTTTGTCTTTACATTGAGGCTGAAATCTTACAAACTTTCTCAGTAGTGCTCACCAGAATAAGGACGATAGCAAATTTCATGAAGGGAGATTGAGCAGGGCTTTACACCAACAGAATGAAACGTGTCATAATTCAGTCTGCTCCGATGGCTTGTTGGTATTCAGAGATGGAACATTTCTGCTATCTCCACTCTCTTTCTGACTGCGGAGAATGATCAAGTCCTATTAACAACATCAACAACAGACAAGGTGCTTTTCTGATAATGTCTGTCAGATGGCTGGTGTACCACACAGTCAGTAATACAGTACACGCTACTGTAGGTTCACTGTACGACACCATTGAATCACCTTAGAAAACAGCACGCGACACTGACTGCTACTGTACCATAATACAGTGTGTTATACAGTACATTCGTTCAGTATGCTGTAATACTGTACAGTACAATACTATGCACTGTGCAATGCAATGCTCTAACACAGTCAGACTCTTAACGCCGTTTATACACACCATATAAGGTGCCGGTACCATACGTATATGGTACCGGTACCGAGGGTAGTGGTACCATATATGGTACCGTCACCATATATGGTACCGGCACCATATATGGTACCCCTACCCATGGCCATGGGTGCCGGTACCATATATGGTGACTTACTTGACTTAAGTCGCTCGCCCACTAGATGGGGCGTTGCGGAACCTCATCTTTTTCAGCATGTCTCGCCATTGGGCTCTGTTCAGTGGATTGGCGCTCTCGTTTTTCAGATAGTCACAAACATTGTCTTTCCATCTGGTTCGCGGTCTCCCTGCCGGCCTTTTCCATTCTCGTTTGTTTGGGCGAAATTCAAGCAGTTTGTGTGGCAGTGCGTTTGGGTTCATTCGTTTGATATGACCATACCATCTCAGTCGACTAAGTTTGGCTAGCAATGAGGCATGAGGCTGACCAGTCCGTCTTCTCACTTCTTCATTTCTGATGAAATGGAACCTCTGGATTTGCTCAATTTTCCTGAGGCTTTGGTTGTCAAAAACATTTAGCTGATTCTCAAGTCCTTTGGTCATTGTCCAGGTTTCTGCAGCATATAGGAGAGATGACAAAATGAGCGCCATGATGACGAAATCTGAACGGAGTGGTGCCATATATGGTACCGGTACCGGAAAAACGCGAAGGTGGGGGTACCATATATGGTGCCGGTACCATATAAGGTACCACCACAGACCTCGAACGTGGGGGTACCATATATGGTGCCGGTACCATATATGGTACCACCACAGGCCCCAAAGGTGGGGGTACCAGGGTTGTATATTTTTCCGAAAAAAACCTCGGCCTGTTTTTTTCCAGTTTTTTTCCGGTTTTTTTCCGGTTTTTTTCCTAAATCGCGGAAAAAAACTCCAGCCCAAGTTCTGAGTATCCTAGGCTGGTTTTATGATTCCTAACGCTTTCTAGCGCCTTCCTCAGTCTTGTTAGACCAGAAATACACGTGTTACATTGATATAAATCACGAAACAGGCATGAAACAGTGCCTGACAGGTTCCATAAATAACGCTATATGCAAATTTTCTTACAGCATTTTTTTTTTCATGCCAAATTTGGTCTTTTTTGTTGTTTTTCTAACAGTTTTGAGTCAGTATGGCCTATTATACATAGCAAAAGTCCATTTTTTTAACGAAAAATGACGTAAATTAGCTATTTTTAGCTTGAGTTTTTTTCCGCGATTTATGTTTTTTTCCGACCCTTAGGAAAAAAACCGGTTTTTTTCCGGAAAAAAACAGTTTTTTTCCGGTGTTTTTTTCCCACCTCACATCCCTGGGGGGTACCATATATGGTACCACTACCTACGGTACCGGTACCATGTATGGTACCGGCACCTTATATGGTGTCGGTACCATAAACGGCGTTAAGTGCCTGACTGTAACAGTAGTAGAATACACTGTACTACACTTTGCTAGTCTTTGGCAAGTTTTGCTCTTTGCCAAACCAAATCTAGAAGTTCTCTTTGTCAAGTATTTTTTTCTGAGTCATGTAAAGAGTCCACTGTTACTGTTTATAATTTTCAGTTAAGAAACTAACTCTCTTAGCTGCCATTGAAAGTAATGCAGATGGAGAAGGTGTAGGAAGCGGTGAATAGCAATAATCCATTCCGGCTGTCAGAGCCTTTACAACAGTCTTCAGTTGGATTGTTTCAGCTTGGCTCACACTCCTATCATGAAGTTTCTTCTCATCTCTGCTTTGGTGAGCTCTCCTGAGCAAGGATGCCTACCAAATTCAAACTTTGTCATAAAATTATCTGGTAAAGGCGTTTGATTTTGATATGGTGTGGTATAGTATAGAAGGAGCTGTTTTGAATTTGGTTGGTTATGGTACTAGTACTAACTTCAAAGATTGATTTTAGTACCAGTGCAATTTTGGTATGGTAGGCATCCCTGCTCCTAAGAAAGTTTCTATACTTCTAACAATCCTTAAACCAATAGAGACAATAAACTTTCTCTCGCCATTGGAATTTCTTCGAAACTTATCAAATGACTGCCGTGCCATTCATATCTGTCAATGTAGCACTGACTTAAAGGATTTTTGGCCCAGACTGCTTAATTCATAGATTCTTCACTGACAGTATTTTGTATATGCAAAAGAATTTCAGCTACTGGTAACCACCCTCTACAGCTTGGTGGCCAGCACAGGTGTGGACAGTGGTCATTGGCTTCATCGAATCGGTAAGCACCTACCTTTAGCATCAGATGGATACAACGGATGTTTTCAGTAAGATCCTACCCCTCTCGACCTCATCCAATCCCGGATTACAACAACCACGGATTGCGTGGTCGTGATCGCATTCGTCAGCCAGGTGGAGAAATGTGGGGTTGGCCCCCACCACCGTAGACAAAGACAAAATTCTATACATTTCTACCGATGCATAAGTGGTTTTTGGAAAAATCGCCCACTGTTGGTATCGAATTGTTTATCGAAATAGTTAGATACATAATAAATTTTCATTCAATACATGATAGCTATCACACGCTTTCGAGCTGTCACTCTAAAGCGCTGTTTATACTCCTTCAGTAGGTTCAGTAGGTTGGCCGACTCCTTCAGTAGTCTTCGGTAGGAGTATAAATAAACACCCGCTACTGTTGTTTGTGTATACACATACACATTTACCATACACAAAAATACACATTGTTTTTTCAATGTGTATACACATACACATACACATACACATTAAAAATTCGAATACACATTACCATACACAAACAGTACTCAAAATGTGTATTTTTGTGTATGTGTATTTGATCGGCAAAAGTCGGTAAAATTTCGAACAGAAACCTAAAATGTGGATGTTTTTGCTAAGTAACTCAAAATCAAAGATATTTGAAGTTTCAAGCAGCAGACATTGAGAGATTTGATTTCCCTAGCATTTCTGACTATAGATCTACCAAGTAATTTGCATTTTCAGTACAATACACATACACAAATATACACAAAAATACACATTGTTTGGTTGAATGTGTATACACAAATTACCATATACATTTGAAGGTAAATGTGTATACACATACACATACACATACACAAACGGATAATCCAATACCAAACAACAGTAACACCCGCGCCCGCCCCGCCGCGCTACTGCAGTAGGAAAAAGTAAAAACTACTGCAGTAGTAAATAGAAAATTTTCTATTTCCTACTGCAGTAGGTCGCCGGAGAGGCGGATTTTGGTGCGGTTTTTTGCAATTTCAAAAGCATTTGAGGTATAAAGTGGGTTTCTGGGCACAGGCAGGACATTTTCTGTTTTTTGTCCGTTCAGCAGAAGACTTTTTCAACAGAAAACAGCAACATTTCACTTCCGAAGACAGTCGGTCCGTTATTTTTAGGCAAAACTTGAGTTCCACTCCAAGTTTATTAATAAAATAAGACCGTTAGGTGTTGTCAGATGCTGCGAAAGCTTCTGTCCGGTTGATTACGTCCGTATCTTCGTCGATCACTACCAAAACGGTCGAGCCTGCATACGTTTCTGGTGCTGAATGGTTGTTGACGGGTTCTGGGTGTGCACATGACCCTAGGATTGTTTTCTGCTGCCATTCTAGTGCCTTTCTGAGCTAAATCCATCATTTCCTCGTATAGCTCCCGTGTGAAAAATAGAATTATTTCTTTTTTTCGTTGGCTTTAGTTTAACACCGGGAGCTGGCGTGGCTGTTTTCTATTCTGCTCGGACTACTGCAGTAGTGTATGTGATTCAGGTTAAGGTTGGCGTATATTCGCCAGACTGCAAAAAAGAGGCAGAGACTGGCGAAAAACTACTGCAGTAGTGTGTCTTCAGTAGGAGTATAATCAGCGCTTAAGAATGTAATGTTGTAATGTACGCGCCAATCGATAACAGTATGACATATCACAGGAAACAGAAATGCATAAAACAGTCAGATACTTAACGCCGTACATGTAGGGATGGGCACGAAAATTAATTTTTGTACGAGTACGAAAATTAAATCGTGGATTTTTAAATTTCGTATCGAATACGAATACAAAAATTAGAGAAATACGGAAACGAAAATTAAACGAATACGAAAATTAAATAGAGCTAATACGAAAATTAATTTTCGTTACGAATTTTAATTTACGTTTCACATGTGGTTAACAATAAATCAGCTGAATTATTAGCAATTTAATGGATTCTAAACATACAAAAGCATTTTCACTGTAACAAGCAATGTGCAAAGCATTTTAAACTTAGGGAAACGCATTTTAAACCCGGGGAACTTGTTCATCTTGGTGCAAGTACTGATCAGTGTATACTCCAACCATATACACACTTTCTTGAGTAACTCTTTTACACACACAACGCTTGACTGTCCACTTAGGGAGGGACAATCTCCTGGTTCAAAGCGCATACTACTAGGTAACGGCTGCAATGAACGTATGTCTGTACAATATCAGCATGAAGAAGGATTGCCTTACAACGACCAAAACAGGCTAGCATTAGCGAGAAATCGTTCTGTACACAATTTGTGCATTCAGAACTGATATTTAAGGCTTATTTTAATGCTGAAAGGCTTAAACTGGGTCCCTATTCGCAGTCTGTAACCTACCCCGAAAATACGAAAATTAATTTTTGTGGAACAAAAATGAACTTGTATCGTCGTAACGAAAATTAATTTTCGTACTAGTACGAATATGAATTAGTCAGTTTGATTTTCGTATCAACTAACGAATACGAAAATTAAAATGGGCAAATATTGATTTAACGAATACGAAATTCAAATGGATTTAATTTTCGTGCCCATCCCTACGGTACATGGTACTTGTTACTAGGGAAGTAAGTACTACGTGTAGGAAGTACTAAGTACTTAGTAAGTACTAGGGAAGGAAAGCAAAGCAAACCCCCACATAGCTGTCGCACAACAGTTAGCTATGTATTTTCATGGTAAGCCAGTGATTTTCATGAGAAGCTAAGTAGCTATGCTGTCAAAAGAAATGCAGATGTGAAAGGTTCTCCATTATATGTAGGTAGCAGGCCAAGAATATCAATAACCAATTCTAGAAGTCATATACTCTGTACAGTCCTTATTTGTATTCTTTCAAGCTCTACTCACACCTTGGTCATGCAATTCGCGCTCGTGTCTCTTTTGGTAAGCTTTCTTTCTTCACAAGCTTTCAGGCTTTCTAACTTGTTTTTCAAGCTTTCTTGTTTTACATGCCTTGCCTATGTAACTGCATTCTGCATAGATTTTCACACAGGACACTATTCGTGATAAGTGAGGAAGAATCTTAGCTAGCTAGCTCTCTCTCTCTCTCTCTCTCTCTCTCTCTCTCTCTCTCTCTCTCTCTCTCTCTCTCTCTCTCTCTCTCTCTCTCTCTCTCTCTCTCTCTCTCTCTCTCTCTCTCTCTCTCTCTCTCTCTCTCTCTCTCTCTCTCTCTCTCTCTCTCTCTCTCTCTCTCTCTCTCTCTCTCTCTCTCTCTCTCTCTCTCTCTCTCTCTCTCTCTCTCTCTCTCTCTCTCTCTCTCTCTCTCTCTCTCTCTCTCTCTCTCTCTCTCTCTCTCTCTCTCTCTCTCTCTCTCTCTCTCTCTCTCTCTCTCTCTCTCTCTCTCTCTCTCTCTCTCTCTCTCTCTCTCTCTCTCTCTCTCTCTCTCTCTCTCTCTCTCTCTCTCTCTCTCTCTCTCTCTCTCTCTCTCTCTCTCTCTCTCTCTCTCTCTCTCTCTCTCTCTGCTAAGCATACTGTGCAGCGGTACAGTAAGCGTTGAAGTGGACAGTGACGGTGAGTGGTCAGAAGAGGCACCTGATCGAATGGGTAGGCAGGCAATCCTTGGCAAGTGTGCCTCTTGTGCAGATGCAGAATTTGCTCTTTTCAGAAAGATCTGCTCCTTACTTTCCCAACAGTGTCTTTGACTATATGATGCAAAACCAAAACGGTTAGCCTGGCAATCGAATGATACGTTTCGAATAATTCCATATGCACCTAGGTTTCATACATGTATAATTACTGCAAATTGAGGTTGTCCCATAGCTACAAAAAACATCCCTCTCACACCCCGACCTATCCACCCAAAATACAACTACTAGTTACTGTTGTTTGGTATTGGATTTTCCGTTTGTGTATGTGTATGTGTATGTGTATACACATTTACCTTCGAATGTGTATGGTAATTTGTGTATACACATTCAGCAAAACAATGTGTATTTTTGTGTATATTTGTGTATGTGTATTGTACTGAAAATGCAATTTTTTGGTAGATTTTCAGTAAGAAATGCTAGGAAAAGCGAATCTCTCAATGTCTGCTTCTTGGAACCTTAGATAGCTTTGAAATCTAGTTACTTAGGCCATTTGAAGGCTTTATGAGGATGTCTACTGTTTATTACTGCAGCAAAAACATCGAAATTTCACGTTTCTGTTCGAAATTTTATCGATTTTTGCCGATCAAATACACATACACAAAAATACACATTTTGAGTACTGTTTGTGTATGGTAATGTGTATCTAAATTTTCAATGTGTATGTTTATGTGTATACACATTGAAAAAACAATGTGTATTTTTGTGTATGGTAAATGTGTATGTGTATACACAAACAACAGTACTACTAGTAACGCAAGCTGCTTCTGTAATCACTATTTTAGCCTAAATCAACTTATACAGCCTTTAACGAATATAACGTTTTTTTCTGCTGCTCCTATTTAGACAAATCGGTGTTTTTAGAATCCCGTTCTGTCATCTTTTGTTTGTTTTAGCACTAAAATGCTATTTGCCAGCTTACAATAGCGATTTGTAGAGTTCTTATTGAAAAATACGCGCTAAAACGCATTTTCAGGTGTTTTGGAGCTTTTAAAATTTTGACCCCCTTGACCCCTCCTGTCGGCAACCCCTACTCCTTCCACGCTAGTCCGCAGTGACCTGCTACACATACAGTATGCTAGGTTTGGTTTTGAGAAATTCACATATTTTGATCGTTGGGTTTAACAGTTTGTCGCTATATTCTATGGTCTATTGTATTGTTTCCTGTTGCTGAAGAAGCGGCCCATCTATTTGTGCCATACATGTAACGGGGGGTATGGGGGTCTGCCCCCACCCGACTTAGGCCAGGCCCCCCGGATGCCCCTCCCCCGAACCGATTTTTCTCCGACCCCCACCGATTTTCTGGCAAGTAATTTTTCGCCAAAATAGCCTGCAAAACAGCACTTTCTAGCTGTATTTCAGCCCAAATTAGCGATTTTTGACGATTTTTAGCCGGAAAATTGCGATTTCTTCTATTTTTGAGCGTTTTTTAGAGCCCAACCCCATCCCAAAATTTGGGCTCAGACAGGCCGGCGCCAGACCCCCCAACCCCTCCCCTTCAGCGGATGACCTGTTACATGTATGATTTGTGCGTGCACTGTTAACGCTGTGATTCAAATAATAAATATTCACTGAAAAAAGGTAATTCTGTTGGAATTAGTATGTGCAGTAGGTAGAGTTTTAGCAAGCAAAGCAAAGAGCATGTGTTTTTATCATGACTTTTTTACATACTTTTGCGGAGCCGAAGCTCTTCTTCAACTGTGGGAAGTGTGTATTTTCTCCAAGTATAGCTGCAGCAGCTCTTCAATATATTTTCTCTACATCTCACTTGTGCAAGGAATTCATTGCCTCTTTCTGCCGTTCACTTATGAAAACAACTTTGTCTCTCTTAGTTACCCTTTTAATAGCATATGGCAAAAAGGTTCTCTACTAAGGGGCCGTCCATAAACGATGTCGTTCCAAAATCCCGATTTTTCGGACCCCCCTGCCCCCAAAATCGCCTTGCGTCGTTACTGGGGACCCCCTCTCCCTTGGCGACGTGGTTTTCCGTTTACGCCCACCCCCTTCCGATAAAAGTGCAGTACATGCAGAACTGTCATTTTTTCTTGTTGCCATACTGTACAATGAATTGAATAGATCCCTTCAGCCACTCTGGGAAGCTTTTCTGTATGTAGAAATATTTGACAGAATGTACATTAAGACGCAATTTCTGAAGTAATTCAGGACCGCTCCCCAAATTGGTCTGGGTCACAACACCGATTTTGCTCATTTTTACATATATGGAAGTGTGTGTCGAAAAACAGTGAAGCCCAAAGTATGAGCTCCGGTGGACCCCCCAGAGCGCCAGGGCCCCCTCCAAAGTAAGGGTGGTCCGGCCGAAAAATCGAAATTTGAGCCTCTACTTCAGAGCATCGTTGTTAGTTCGGACTTTGTGCTAGATTGACGTTCTATACACCAATGGATCCGTAATGACTTGCAAATTCCAAAAACGATACAAAAATGCGGTTTGGTCCCTCCGTACTGGAGTATTTTGCGAAAAACGCCTCCAGACACCAATTTTCCTGGTGACAAGCCAGTACATCGGGGCAAACTTTTGTACCTTAGAGTTACGAGACAGGTCCAGATTTTATATATTATTAGCCTACAAAATCAGCAACATACACACAAAATTTGGAGAAAATCATTTGGTGCCGTTAGGTCGAAATTTGCTCTCAAAGTGTGGATAAAAAATTTTTTCTGCTAAAATTTCATAAAAATCAGGCATCTGAGTGAATTTTTTACGCTGATGACGATTATCACCTTAGTTTTTGCGAAAAATTGCAATTTCTACTGTAAAAAGCCATTTTCTATAATTTGAACTGGCAGTAGAACGTATGTACTTTACTTACTCGAATTGCAATATCAAGCTAACTCGAATTGCAATATCAAGCTAAAATCCCACAAACATTGTATTTAGGGTATTATTGTAAAAATAAGCAAAAAGTTGTCCAAAAAGTCGCTATCGAAATTTTGGGCAGGACGCGGTGAGCCCAAATTTCTACAGGCGGCTTCTGGCGCAGACAAGATTTTTGTACGACGGGACTTGACGTTTCTGGAGCGAGAGAGAGCCAGACAGGATCGCCAGCAGGAACAGCGCGGTGGCCAACAACGTTACCAGCCAAAAAGAAAGCACGGCGAACCTCCGAGCAGACCAAAAGAAGACGAAAAAGTACAGTCCCGGTCTAGGTATTCTTCCTTTCAATCTGTAGATGACGATAACGCCAACTCGACGGAAAACTGATTAGCCCAAGCACTTCAGGTAAAGGGCTTCAGGTTGTTCTGATAAATGCGCGAAGCATCGTAAACAGGTTGGTTGAGCTGAAAAGCTTTCTTGTCGAGTATTGGCACTGTATTGTGGTTGTGTGTGAAACATGGCTAGGTGTTTTAGATTCTTCTATTCTACCCTTTCCTGATCATTTTACTGTTTACCGCGCAGACAGAGTGGATAGGAAGGGGGTGGTGTAATGGTTTTTGTGCCAGAGCCTTTTCAATCTCACTTACTCTGCGAGCCTGTAGTATCAGAGTGTTTTGAGGGCCTTTGTCTTGAATTTATTTCTAAAAACAAAGTAGTTTTTCGGTTAGCGGCAGTGTACAGACCCGGTACTACACCAGATATAACTGAGTTGTTAACTTTCTTCGATAAGATCTTGGACACTAACATTCCATGCGCAGTCGTTGGCGATTTTAACTTTCCCGAAATTAATTGGAAAAACCTTGTAGTAAATGGAGGAGAAAATTCCTTCCAATTTCGCTTTCTCGAATTTGTGGTTAGCAGAGGTTTGGAGCAGTGTGTTTTGAGTCCCACCAGACACGATCCCGATCATATTTTAGATCTTGTTCTTCTCTCTGAGGCTGATTTATTAATCGATGTATCTGTTTTAAGTCCCTTTTCGACAAGTGATCACGACACAGTAAAGGTGTGGCTAAATCTATCTATCTTAGAAACAAAACGAACTGTAATGCGTACAAATTTTTTTAAGGCAAATTACCGACTGATAGCGGAGTTCTTACTAACAGTAAATTGGGATTCCATATTTGAGACCACCAACACAGTTGAGGAAATGTGGGATGAGTTTATGAAAATCATTAATTTCGCAATTGCAACATACGTTCCCCTCTGTTCTGAGAGACAGAAACCAAAAGTATACAGGTCGAAAGAAGCTCGAAAATTAGCATTACAACAGAAAAAGGCTCATCGAAAGTTTGTTCGCTCAGGCGATCAGGCTGACAGAATCGTTGCTAGAGAGCTAGCTAGTGAACTGCAAAGAAAGCAAAGAGAGGATGAGCGTCGTGAAGAGGAACGAGTGCTGGGATCGGGGAAAGATAAAACATTTTGGAATTTTGTAAATTCGAAAATGAAACGAAAAGAAAGGATCCCTGTACTGAAAACCGACTCAGATGTACTGGTTACAAATTGTGCCGAAAAATGTGAAATGCTTAATGAGTATTTTGCGTCAGTTTTTCAAACTGACGATCAGACACATTTTGCGTGTGCAAAGAGGACAAATGCGTTTCTAGGTGATGTACAATTCCCGCTAGATCTGGTGTATGCGCACCTAAATTAATTGCAGAACAAACACTCTCCAGGCCCCGATGGCATAGGCCAACTTTTCCTCAAAAAATTGGCTTTCGAGGTTGCCTATCCATTGGCTAGAATGTTCGAGAAATCTTTTGTATCTGGAGAACTTCCCTCACAGTAGTGTTTCCGATTAAATTAAAATTAAATAACAAAATTAAATTGTTTTGGCCAAAATCACCAAGTAAATAGCAATTTAATAACAAATTAAATTTTTCGCGATGGCTGTCAAACAAATTAAAATTATATTAAATTTCGTAACATTGGCCTAGAAATTTGATATAAATTTGATATGAATTTGATACAAATTTGCTTGGTTTCGCAGCTTCACTAACCAAAGTCTGGCTACAAAACAACAAGTTCAGTCCAAAGATTACCTTGTTCATGCCTATAGCAAAGATATCAACTCATTAAACGCTATTTTGTAGACCATTTGTCGCCATCTAAAGAAAGGTCAACTCATTTTGGACTGACTCGACCCAAGTTTTGAGCTGTTTTTCTCAGGAATTTAGTATTAATTTTAGCAAATTTATATTTAATTCATATCAAATAACTGATTTGTATCAAATAAAATTTCAGAATTGGGGTACCAAGCAAATTAATAGCAAGTTATTTTCTTCTGAAGGCTGAGCAAGCAATTTAATAGTTATTTAATTTCAAAATAAATTTACTCGGAAACACTACCTCACAGTGGCGATTAGCTCACGTAGTGGCAATTCATAAAAAAGGGCCGACATCAAAAGTTGAAAATTACCGACCTATTAGTCTGACTTCTGTTTGCTGTAAAATTATGGAGTCCATGGTTAAAGATAAAATGACAAATTTTTTGCGAGTTGAAGGTCTAATTTCTGAAAGTCAGCATGGTTTTCTCTCATGACGCTCCACCGTCTCTCAGCTTCTTGAATTTGTAAATGACTGGACAAGGCATTTAGATAAAGGTGAATTTGTTGAGGTATTTTATATGGATATTGCGAAGGCTTTCGATTCCTGTATTCACAGAATAATGTTAGCTACGCTCAGGGTGTATGGTATTTGTGGGAATTTGCTAAGCTGGATTAGAGGGTTTCTTAGTCAGAGACAGCAACAGGTAATAATTGAATGTACTGCGTCATCCGTGGTAGGTGTTACTTCTGGGGTCCCTCAGGGATCATGTATTGGTCCTCTACTCTTTCTAATTTATATAAATGATTTGCCTCAAGCTATAGCTGAATTCAACGTTCAAATCAAAATGTTTGCTGATGATTGTAAGATATATCTGGGCTTGCCTAAAGACCAAACGTATTTGTCTCAGTTTCAACGTACCATTGAAGCTATCTTCACCTGGTGTAATTCGGTCAAACTTAAACTTGCATTGCACAAATGTTCCATACTTCATTTAGGGAATACAAACCCAAAGCACGAATGCGAAATTAATGGTTCACAAATTAACTCGGTCTCAGAGATTATGGATTTAGGTGTTCTTGTGGGATTTGATCACTGTAACAACTTATCCTTTTCTAAGCATTGTGTTAAAACCGCCAGCGATGCGTCCAAACGAGCTCATTTGATTCATAAAGCTTTTTATGCTACTGCTGTATGGAACCCATACAAAAAGAAAGATATATTAGTGGTTGAAGATGTTCAACGAGTTTTTACACTGCGGCTCTCTGGCTTTGCACACCTGCAAGCCGCTTACTTTGAACGCCTTAAGGCGCTAACCCTTGAAACACTCGAGTACCGCAGGCTCGTGGTTGATTTGCAATTTGTTTACAAAATAGTTTATGGCTTGATCGATCTGTCTTTTGACGACTTTTTCGAAAGACCTCTCCTTTGCTCTACACGGGGCCACTCTCAGAAACTGTCTCTTCCTTCTTTGGGAAAAAATTTGCACTGTCGAAAACATTTTTTCTCGATGAGGGTGATACACATCTGGAATTCCTTACCTAACCATATTGTAGAATCTAGAAATTTGACGATTTTCACGGAGAAACTAAAGAAAATGGATCTTTCGGGCTTCCTCTTGTTTCAGAAAGGTGAACCGTTCTTTTTAGACATTGTGCACCTGTTGCCCACTAACACTCTTTCTGCGCTGTTCATTTACATTGTACTAACATGTTGTCTTGCTTGGGCGACAAAATAAATAAATAAAAAATAAAAGCATCAGAAAAGACCAAATTTGTCATGATAAAACAAAAATGCAAACTGCTGTAAGAAAATTTGCATATAGCGTTATTGATGAAACCTGTCAGACACTGTTTCATGCCTGTTCCATCATTTATATCTATGTAACACGTGTATTACTGTCTGGAATGACTTAGGAAGGCGCTAGAAAGTTAGAATCATAAAACAGGCTAGGATACCAAGAACTTGAGCTGGATTTTTCCCGCGATTTCGGAAAAAAAACGAAAAAACTAAAAACAAAACAGGCCGAGGTATTTTTCGGAAAAATATCCATCCCTACTCCGAGTTTACTGCAAATGTACAAGACAATGGTTTATTATAAACAGTAACACAGGATCAAAACTAAAAACATGAAAAATATTGCAGTGTGGTCGACTCGCTCAATTTAAACATTTGCAGTACCTGACTCAGTGGTTTGCTTCTGGCGGGCGACCAACCAATCGATCGGCCATTGCACGCTCTTTCATGCGAGACCGAACGCTAAAAGATCCGTCTGCTCAAACTAAGGCTGGAGGTAAATTTCGGTTTTTTTCTACCAACGTGTGCATGAAAATTCGAACACATGAAAATTCGCATGAATTAATTTCTCGAAACAAAGACAAAGTCCACAAACGGGAGGTTAAGGGACCTCCCCCCCCGACCAAAAAATACAAGTGGTGGTAGTGGCTCCAGTATTAACAAACTGGGTCAGAAATCACTAATTTTTAGCCTAAAATTCACTTGAAAAGCCTTTGGAAACGGAATTTGGCGTTTCCACTGCTGATATTTAAGAAAAATCGGTGTTTTTGGAAGCTCTTTTTGTCATTTTTTGCTTGTTTTTAGCTTTAAAACGCTATGTGGCAGCTTAAAATAGCGATTTTTAGCGTCCTTACTGAAAAAAACGTGCTAAAAACGCATTTCTAGGCGTTTTGGAGCTTTTTGAAATTTGGGACCCCCCAACTGGGCGAACCCCCCCTCGACCCCCCACCTGAGGAACCCCCCCTACCCCCCTCCCTCCAGGTCGGCCCGGAGCTGTTACATGTATGATTAGTTTACAAAGCAAATAGAATTTCCTGATAATCTGCAGTATCTTCCTGATAAAATTCGACAGTTGCGACTTTGATACTGTGTTTTTTGCCGTCTTTTCACTAGGTACCTACTACGTACCTACAACTAGACATCTATCTGGCCTTTGTCAAGGTTCGGTAACGACAGAGACAGCATATTTGTGGTGTAAAAGCATACATTGTACATGTAACAGGGGGTCTGGGGGTCTGCCCCCACCCGACTTAGGCGAGCCCCCCCAGATGGCCCCCTCCGAGACGATTTTTCCGACCCCCCGCCCTCCGATTTTTCTGGCAAGTAATTTTTTGAGCAAATTTTTGCTATTTTTTGCAATTTCAGACACAAAAATTGCCAAAATCGCCTGTAAAACAGCACTTTTTAGCTGTATTTCAGCCCAAATTAGCGATTTTTAACCAAAAAATTGCGATTTTTTTCGATTTCTGAGCGTTTTTTAGTGCCCAACACCCTGCCAAAATTTTGGCTCAGACCCCCCCCCCCCGGCCGGCGCCAGACCCCCCAGCCCCCCTCCCCCTTCGGCGGATGACCTGTTTACATGTATGATCAATACTGTATGTATTGATTGACACTCCTGGGGGGCGTTGCATAAAAGTTATCAGTCTGATAATATCAGTCCAATTTCAATCAGTGTAAATGTATTGCGTTGCATAAAACTTTTTGTAACAGTGCAAGTGGTATCAGTCCATTACTGTTTTGTATCAGTGCAAATTCGACTGATAATATCAGTCCAACGAAAATTGCGTTGCATAAAACCGGTGCACTGATACGGATGGAAATTATTTCGTATCAGCATCAGTCCACTTTTATCAGTCATGAGAGGTAGTTAGGAACCCATCTTTTGCACAAGAACGGACTTGTTTGATGAGGAACTTGTGCTGAATCGAAGCGACAATGATCCAGAAGCACTGCTGCTTGTATGCATGTACATATTATTTAGCATTTATAGCTTTAACTGGCTGTAACTCTCCCTCTCTCTGTGGTGGAAAAGTCGGTTTCATCAGCGGCGTTTATTTGGGCCTCAAAACGGGTTTGACAACTAAAAGTCGCGCAAAAACCCTGTCTTTAGTACTTCAAACCCTAATTACGACTTTTTAAATTCTGTATAATTATGCCTTCTAACACACTTTTCAAGCCTTCGGCCTTCTGAAACCTATCCAAAGTAGTTGGAAACGCTAATCATAGTTTCTGAAACCCCTACGTATGTAGAGTTATAGTTCTTTTACCAAAATCAGGGCTTCTGAAACCCTACATAATTTTAAGGTTTTAGAAAAGAGGAGGACTAAATCTTTTAGAGTTTCTACTTCTGCACAGTTTTTGGTGAAAGTAACTCCCCAAACCTTAAGATTTTCACTTTCTTTGATACTCAAAATAAAACGCCCTCTAATAAGCCGTGTCCACACCACTCTGAAATAAATAACCCGCAGTTGGCTTATTGGAATATACACGGTATAGGCTTGTCAGACGGGGGCACTTCCTAACTCGCAACCGCTCACTCAGACTTCGGTGGACTGACAAAGTGCCAACAAAAAAGTTAAAACCAGCCCGGTGGCACCTTCCCAGTTTGACTTGTCTAAACTGAGTGGTTTGCAACTATTTTGGAAGTGTCAGTGCCACCTGGTGGGAAAGTGTATGTGAATCCGCCTTTCACGCCTAAATCTCACAGGTTGTTCAAGCATACTGCATCTCGTATTGATTTCTGTTAATTTTGCAGTTAGATGGCTTTTGGAAGGTAAACCTGTCTCACACTCGTTGGGAAATGGCCCAAGCAACTGTTTGCACCGAGTTTTCCCTGTCACATAAATCGAAAGCAGAAGATTGGCCCTAATTTATTTCGTATCAGTTAGGCCAAAACCTATCAGCGCATGGACTGATTCGAAAAAAGATCGCTGATATGAAATTATTTTTATGAAACGCTGTAAATGCAACTGATATGTATCAGTTCTGTTTTGTATCAGTGTAGTTCGTATCAGACTGATAACTTTTATGCAACAGGCCCCTGGTCACTGGCCTGGGTACGAACAATAAACTTATAGTTGAATATGTAACCGCTGCATATGTAAATCGCAAGGTCTGAGCGTAGGGCCGTAAAGGCCCCCCCGCACATCGGATCGGAGGTAACTGCTGTACTCAGATCGATTGAAAGTGTTTTTGGCCACAAAAGTAAAAGAGTAAGGCCGGTTTGCCTAATTGATTTACCTCGCATGTAACCCTATTGGGTTATCACTGGCTTGCTCTGGTGTACATGTGCGTTGTATAAAGTTGTTATTGTTGTTGTTCTTCAATGCTAGCACCAGCGGAACCAAGCTAATAGACAAGCTACAGGTGCACCAATAATTGACAAACATGGACTAGTAGTCTTGCTTACTGAACATTTTTGGTCTTCAAACAGAGGATAACTGTTGCAGATTTCATAAATAAATAACTGGTTTAGATAACTCCACTGTCAATGGCATAGTATGTGCATATTGTACCTAAAGCCAGGAAATATATGCACAACCAAGTCTTAACTTAGGTTACTCACTTCAAGAGCACTGTGATAGTAAGCATCAGTGGATGATGCTGTGCACTCAACTGCTGCACCTAAAATTTCATTCTAATAGACAAACACAGAAAATACTACAACTGTTACTTCCATCGCAGTCTGGAAAGTTAGCCATCAAATCATTGGCCTTCACGACACGCCAAGCATGAGGAACATGGAGAAAGAACTGTTTTGCGAATTCAAAGTTTACCAACCCTTGGCTGCCCATAGGTGTAGAGCGAAATTCTTTGTTGCAATACAGGTATAGTAAATGCTAAGTCAGATTATGCAATAAGTGCTATAGCACCTCCAAATGAGTGACCAGTGAAAGTTATACTATATAGTGGGAATTCAATTGATGTGTGGCATAACTGCTTTTAACAGGTGGCCATACAGTGTTCAGGGCATCAACAAACAGTTTGTTAACCTTTCCACCAATTCCACGGAATTCCATGCTATGTTCAGTGGCGTATCCAGGGGGGGTGTATGGTGTGTACACCCCCCCTTTGGTGGCCCCCCCTTTGGTGGGCAGAGCGAAAATATAACTGTGAGAAGAATGCGCAAGAACAAAACAACGCCATAAGTCCTTATAAATAACACAGAGATCAGTACCATCAAATGTACTACTGTAGAATGTAGATAGGCGCGTGCGTAGAGACTGACAATATGTCTGGCCAATGACAGAACTCGGATGTGGGTGGAGCTACATGATGGCTGGCAACCACTCAGCCACAGCCCGAGCCGCAGCGCAATTGCGTATGAGCGCTTTGTTGATTGTGTGTAGTGGTATTGATTTGATTCCGGCTCGGCACTGTTTGCTTGCGTGCCCTGTATTATGAGCAGCCGAAAACGTCAAAAGTCGTGTGACATTAGAAATTTCTTTTCCGCTTCTGCTCAGAAGAGTGTTGAGCAAGAGAAATCAGCAGAAGAGCCACCAAATGAAGAAACGGCTTGTTCGTCTCTGAGTGATTCTGAGAAGAATGAAGAGGCCGAGCAGGAGGAGGCAGTGGCGATGGAAGCCGAGTTGTCGAGTGTGTCTAAGTAGGTGTTTTATATTTGCTTTTTGGGAAGAGATGTGGTTTTTCAGTATTGGTTTGAAACTATGTACATGCATAATACGTACTATACATTTTACCGTAGGTGCATTAATGAGCTATGTCTTTCAGTCTGGATATCGGGCTTTATGTTAATAAAGTGGCTGATGATCAAACAAAAGAACAGCTTTTGACTTCTCCCTGGCACCCTGATGCATCGTATCAGTGGCCGGAAACTGTCAGACGAAAGACAAATAAGAGCACCGGAAAAGAAGTGGCAGAGCGGTACACACCGAAAAATCAGTTTCAAAGACACAAGTACCTCGCCTTCTCCCATGTAAAGCAAGGATTGTTCTGCAAGGTAATGCATCTTTCGCTTATGTTTAGTTTACAGTTATAATGTACTTCAGTTTCAGTACTGTGTTTTGTTTGCGGTGTCTGAGGCTGGAGGTCAGCAACTAAGGAAGTTAGTGAAGGAGCCTCTGACAGATTACAGTAAGATGAACGGGGCTGATGGCTATCTGACCACTCACGTCAACCGCTCTTAAAATGAGGTAAAGCTACAATGCTCTAAATATGTTTTGTGTATTGGGTTCTCACTTTTTAGAAGGCTGTAGTCCGAGCAACTGAGTTTATGCGTCTACGCCAGCAGCAGGCTGGTACAGTGGCTGACCAAACACGGCGTTATGACAAAGAAAGAGTTGAGAAAAATTGCCAGATCCTTCGCATGATCTGTCGCACTGTGGTTGGAATTGGTGTAACTGGTCTACCTCTTCGAGGACACTTTGATTCCGGCAACCCTCTTGATTCTGCACTGAAACGAGATGGCGTGTTCAAGGAAATCTTGCGGATTCTGGTTGACTGTGGCAATTCGGAGTTGAAAGAACATTTCGAAAGCGGTGCAAGGAATGCGCAATACACAAGTGCCATGATCCAGGTCCGTTTTTTTGTCGATTTATGCCTTACTCTGACGATTATTACATTTAGAACCAGCTAATAAGTGCATGTGGCAAACAGATCAGGAAGACTATTGTTGATCGCGTCAACAGTGTCAGATTTCTCAGCGTGATTGCCGATGATACAACCGATTTGGCCAAGTTCACTCAGTTGACACTGTGTTTGCGGTATCTAAGCAAAACAAAACCGACTGCCGGCTCTGAATTCGTTCAAATAAAGGAGGACTTCCTGAAATTCGTTGCGATTAAGGATAGAACGGGTATATGTTTGAAATAATATTATATTTGAAGCAGTAGAATCGGCTACATATTAACCAATTGGCTTGGCTTGGCATACAGCATATATTCATTTCTGTTTTTTTTGGTTTAGGTGCTGGAATAGCCGATTCTATCATGTCTGAGCTGTTGGCAGAGGGCATTGATTTGTCCGGCCTTGTGGGCCTTGGTTTCGATGGGGCTAGCGCGATGTCTGGTAAAAATTCTGGCTGTCAGGCTCATATTCGCGCCCGTTATCCACTGGCGAACTTTGTGCACTGTGCAAGTCACAATTTGAACCTGGTCATAACTGATTGCAATGAAATTCCAGTAAGTAGTTTTTCTTTTATATTATATTACAGTATATGTATGTGTAGAGTACAGTATTTTTTCAACTTATCAACTTATAGTATGTACTATCCGCTTTTTGCTACATACAGTACATGTATTGTGGGATCTTTAGGGCATTCGAGATTGTTGGGGCACTGTCGGAAAGATCGTCTCGTTCCTCAGTTACGGTAGTCGGATGGAGTGCTTGGAAGAGAAAGCAAAGGCTCTTGAGATTCCTGGACCGTATCGACTGAAATCGTTCTCGGACACCAGATGGATTGAGCGTGAGGATGCTGTGATAACATTTAAAAAGCTTCTGCCCGCGATTCAAGGCATTTTTATTCATGTTTGTTTCAAGTTGACTTCTGTGTTTAGACGCACTGGAAGAGATCAGTTCTTGGGCTGGTAGAGAGAATGATGCTGGAATGCTGTACAAGGCTCTGACCGGCTCGTTTGTAGTGGCTCTTACTTTGTTGGAGTCTGTTCTTTCGCGCGTTCGACCAGTCAGCAAGCTACTACAAACCGCTGAATTTGACCTAGTGCAAGCTCTTGAGATGATAGGCAACCTCCTTGGGAAGTTTAACAAGTGGAGAAGTTGCGCTGAAGAGAAATTTCACAAGCTGTTTTCGTCTGCTGAAAGTAATATCCGAACTTTTCAGCTAGTGTGTATTCGTTCTCTGAGCAGGATAATTGTTTTTCCTGACCTGGCCAATGACCTGTATTTGACCGATCAGGATGGGCACTTAGCAGTGGACAGACGCGTGACTGGCCGTCAGAGACACCGAGAAAACCCTCCGTTCTCCAGCCCAGAAGAATATTTTAGGTATGTACAGTATGTGTGTCTGTGCCGTGCCTGACAGAGCTTGTTTAATTACGTTAAATTTCTAGACGGTCGCTGTTCGTGCCTTTCATGGACCATCTTATTTCTCAGTTGACCGGTCGGTTTGAGTCGCATCGCAGCACCCTGGCCGGCTTTATGGCACTGATGCCGCAATACTTCGACAAATATGGCTGGGTTGAGCTGGAGCCGACTGTTATCCACTACAGAACGCTTCTATCGACCGAACCTGATGCGGTCAAAGAAGAGTACAAAGCCTACAAAAAGTTCCTCCTCAGTCTCCACACCAGGTTTAGTAGATATGCAAATAAGCGCGAAATATACTTAAATCTATGCACATTTAGAGGAATCAGTCCTACGAAGGCCACAGAGATTCTGCTCAGCTTCGATCAAAGTTTGTTTGAAGACATCAGAGTTCTGCTTGAAGTAAGGCAGTGCATCAAATCTCTATCATTAAGTATTATATTTTCAGATTTTCGCAACGCTTCCTGTGACATCTTGTGAGGGGGAGCGTTCGTTCTCGGTCCTAAAACACATCAAGACGGCTCATCGCTCGACTATGGCAGAAGACCGATTGAACGGTTTGGCTTCATTGTTCGTTCACAAAAATGAAACCAAAGATGCCATGAAGCCCGAGAAATTTGTTGATTCTGTGATAAAGAATTTTGCTGCTGATTTGCCACGGCGGATGATGTTTATGTGATACTTTAGCAGTTTGTTGTTATATTCAGTACATTATATGTACTATTTGAACGCTTGAACGCTGTTTTTGGCTGCTTGAACACTGAAAAATTCCTATATCTTACAACCCCCCCTTTGGAAAATCCTGGATACGCCACTGGCTATGTTGAAAGCGACTGGTTCAGTTTCCAGCATGAAATGCTGCTATAATGCTGCCTTGAACATGATCACTAGCAACAAAGTCAGTGCATGGCTTTCCAGACAACTTGCATGCTTGCTGCATCACTTTAGCTAATTGAATCTGACTATTACTTGTTTCTAAACACTCTCATGGGTTCATGTTGTATGCAGCAGCAACAAACTTTAGCGTGGCTATTGCTCCTCTTTCTAAATACGAACTCATGTAGGTTAATTTTCTTAATTGTCATTGCCAACCGAGATCGGGCAGACATGTAAAGTGGGGGGTCAGCGGAATCGGCCGGCATGGTGTGCGTTGGACATCCCTATGACCCCAAAGTAAAACCCTAAAACAGTTCCGCCCAACTCCCTCTGGGTAGCCAGCAATGGCCATCGGCGGTTCTCTCCGATCCGGCCATTTTCCATAGTAAAACTCGAAAACACACCAAACAAAAATGAATGTTTCTCCGGGGGGCTACCTCGCTCAGACATGTGCTATGCAGCGCTCGAAAGCTCACATCATTAGCTTTCAGAATCTGTAATAAAATTTGTGGCGATTTTTGTTATTTCAAAAATAATCGATCCCGAAATATCGATTGATCACGATTTTGTCAGTTTTCACTGAAATGAGAATTTCTCTGGGGGGCTACCTCATGTCGTTGGGGGGGGGTAAAGGGGGGGGGGCGGCCCCCCAAGCCCGATTTTTCGGCAAAAGTCCCCCCCAGCGGATTTTTGGGGGGGGACCTGAAAACCCACTTTTGGATTCCAAAGTAAAGAAAATTTTAGCCCAGACAATACATTCTGCAGCACAAAATTGGGTTTTCGGCTGCCATACAACCCAAAACAGGGTTTTGTAAGGCTTAGAAATCCTAAATAGGGTTTTTAGACTGCTTAGAAACCCTGATTAGGGTTTTTAGGTTACTTTTAAACCCTGATTAGGGTTTTCAGGTTACTTTTAAACCCTGATTAGGGTTTTTAGGCTGCTTTGAAACCCTGATTAGGGTTTTCAGGTTACTTTTAAACTCTGATTAGGGTTTTTAGGCTGCTTTGAAACCCTGATTAGGGTTTTCAGGTAACTCTAAAACCCTGATTAGGGTTTTTAGGTTACTTTCAAAGCCTGATTAGGGTTTTCAGGTTACTTTCAAACCCTGATTAGGGTTTTTAGGCTACTTTGAAACCCTAAACAGGGTTTTTAGGTTACTTTCAAACCCTGATTAGGGTTTTCAGGTTACTTTCAAACCCTGATTAGGGTTTTTAGGCTACTTTGCAACCCTAAACAGGGTTTTTAGGCTACTTTGAAACCCTCATTAGGGTTTTTAGGTTACTTTCAAAGCCTGATTAGGGTTTTCAGGTTACTTTCAAACCCTGATTAGGGTTTTTAGGCTACTTTGCAACCCTAAACAGGGTTTTTAGGCTACTTTGAAACCCTCATTAGGGTTTTTAGGTTACTTTCAAAGCCTGAGTAGGGTTTTCAGGTTACTTTCAAAGCCTGATTAGGGTTTTTAGGTTACTTTGAAACTCTAAACAGGGTTTTTAGGCTACTTTGAAACCCTAAACAGGGTTTTTAGGCTACTTTGAAACCCTAAACAGGGTTTTTACGCTACTTTGAAACCCTGATTAGGGTTTTCAGGTTACTTTCAAAGCCTGATTAGGGTTTTTAGGTTACTTTGAAACTCTAAACAGGGTTTTAGCACTGGCTAGAAAGCCTAGAGAGGGTTTTTAGGTTGATTAGAAACCCTAAACAGGGTTTAAGAACTGCATTCAAATCACTAAATAGGGTTTTTTAGTAATCTCATAAGTCAAAACAGGGTTTTGCGCGTGCCTCAGAATCGATATTAGGGTTCTCTGAACTATTTTTAGTCAATATAACGCATTTCAATCTGTATTTTATCGCTGAAACTCATATTCAATACGTATTTTGAGCGCAAAACAGCTTTTTAATTACATTCGTTGCTTCAATATTCGGTTTTTAAGGCATTTTTTTCAACCGGAACAGGGTTTTTAAGGCATTTTTAATGCAAAAACAGGGTTTTAAGGCTTTTTTCGGCCCAAATATGGTTTTGAAGCCATTTTTCGCCCCAGAATCCCTAAAAAAGGTCGACAAAACCCGCTTTTTACCCCAAAAAAGGTCGACAAAACCCACTTTTGGACCCCAAAAAAGGTCGCAAAACCCACTTTGGACTTGGTCCCAAAACCCTATTTGGGATTTCAAAAAGGTCCCCCCCCACGGAAAAACCCAGCGACATGTATGGGCTACCTCACTCAGATGCGTGGTCTGCAGCGTTCGAAAGCTGACATCATTAGCTTTCAGAATCTGTAATAAAATTTGTGGCGATTTTTGTTATTTCAAAAATAATCGATCTCGAAATATCGATTGATCACGATTTTATCAGTTTTCAGCATCTGACTAGAAGTAGCTAAAAAACAAAATGGGATGACCAAATTGAGGTTTTCTGGCGCGCTAAATTCATTGGCGACGCCCATTTACAGCTGCGATCACGTGATCAATCGATACTTGATCGGTTATCGATTTTTTGCTGTGCAAATAAGCAAAGCACATAAGCTGTAATGTCAGTGGTTTTCGGGCATGCCGATTTCAACCATTATGTTGTTTTAGAGCTATCATCGCGTTTTCATTCGATATTCGATAATCCATATCGATTGATTATCAAATCTTTTGCTGTGCAAAAAAGCAAAACACATAAGCTGTAATGCCAGTAGTTTTCGGACATGCCGATTTCAACCATTATGTCGTTTTTGAGCTATCATTGCAGTTTAGTTCGATTATCAGTATCGATTGATTGTCAAGTATCGATTTTATGTGGAATGGGTAAAATAAAACAACTTCCGCCTTATGCGTTTTCTTGCATTACTTGTTGTAGCTAAGCTGGTGTCCGTTTACTGACATCATAGCTTGTGGTTTGTTTGTTTATTTGCAGAGTAAAAAAACGATAATCAATCGATATTAATAATCGAACTATACTGAAATGATTGTTCTAAAACGACATAATGGTTGAAATCGGCATGCCCGAAAACCGCTGACGTTATAGCTTTGTGCCTTGTTTGGTTGCACAACAAAAATCGATAATGAATCGATATCGATTATCGAATTAAAACTCGATGATAGCTCTAAACCAATATCGTGGTTGAAATCGGCGTGCCCAAAAACCACTAACATCACTAACTAGTTAGGTCATCTGCATAGCAAAAAATCGATAATCGATCAAGTATCTATTATCGATTGATCACGTGATCGTAGCTGTAAATGGGCGTCGCCAATGAATTTGGCGTGCCAGAAAACCTCAATTTGGTCATCCCATTTTGTTTTTAGCTACTTCTAGTGAGACGCTGAAAACTGATAAAATAGTGATCAATCGATATTTCGAGATCGATTATTTTTGAAATAGCAAAAATCGCCACAAATTTTATTACAGATTCTGAAAGCTCATGATGTCAGCTTTCGAACGCTGCATACCACACATCTGACTCAGACGCCAGACCCCCAACTCCTTTCCCCTTTGGCAGGTGACCTGTAATGTGTGATGGTTGCACGAAAACTGTAGCTTCACATTCTATACATTGTACGTAGTATAGGATTCCAATTAAGATTTCATTGCAGCTGGGTTTGCATTCTCAACAGTGAGAGCATATGTACATTCTGTGGTTAAATAGAGACAGAAAAGGCACAGAATCACATAAAAGTTACATGCGAGAGCCAAGACTACCACAGATCGAATAGTCAATGAAGCAAATTACAAGTAAATTATAAGTAAATTGAAAGTAAATTTTTCAGGCTCTTCGATCTAATTTAATTTACTTTTTACTTGCTTCGCCATTTTCATCAGAGATTTAATTTTATTTTAATTTACTTGCCACTTAATTTACTCTTCAGAAGTAAATTATTTTCGAATTTAATTTAATTTTAATTTTAATTTACTTGACAACGGTACTCTGAGTGAGGTAGCCCCCCAGAGAAACTCTCATTTCAGTGAAAACTGACAAAATCGTGATCAATCGATATTTCGGGATCGGTAATTTTTGAAATAACAAATATCGCCACAAATTTTATTACAGATTCTGAAAGCTCATGATGCCAGCTTTCGAACGCTGCATAGCACGCGTCTGACTGAGGTAGCCCCCCAGAGAAACTCTCATTTCAATGAAAACTGACAAAATCGTTATAAATGGATATTTCGGGATCGATTATTTTTGAAATAACAAAAATCGCCACAAATTTTATTACAGATTCTGAAAGCTAATGATGTGAGCTTTCGAGCGCTGCATAGCACATGTCTGAGCGAGGTAGCCCCCTGGAGAAACATTCATTTTTGTTTGGTGTGTTTTCGAGTTTTACTATGGAAAATGGCCGGATCGAAGAGAACCGCTGATGGCCATTGCTGGCTACCCAGAGGGAGTTGGGCGGAACTGTTTTAGGGTTTTACTTTGGGGTCATAGGGATGTCCAACGCACACCATGCCGGCCGATTCCGCCGACCCCCCACTTTACATGTCTGCCTGATGGCTGCCTGATTTCGGTTGGCAATGACAATTAAGTACAACTTAGCAACAAACTGCAACTGTTCTTACCATTGTATTTATAACCTAAGCTTGTCCCAGGACAGTCATATACTATGCTGTCAGTGAAACAGCGAAACCACAAATATGCTGTCTCTGTCATTACCGAACCTTGACACAGGCCAGATAGATGTCTAGTTGTAGGTATGTAGTAGGTACCTAGTTAAAAGACGGCAAAAGACACAGTAACAAAGTCGCAACTGTCGAATTATCAGGAAGATACTGCAGATTATCAGGAAATTCTATTTGCTTTGTAAACTAATGTATCTTGAAATGTGACCAAGAAGCATAGAACTAACGCCAAGCAAGAGCCAGCAAGGTCAGATTTGTGCAGTATGTGCCAGGGACACAGTGCAATATGTGTGCAAAAAATCACTGAACTCGGTTCAAAATTGACAAAGATATGCTCTTTATAAGGCAATCTTTTATTGGGAAAATTTTCGACCTGACAACTTTCAAGGCCCAAAAACTCAATTAGATGTATATTTTTTTTCTCGATTTTTTTTGCGCTATCAAAAGTGAATAGATAGCGCTACATTTTTATGAAATAAAAAAGTGGGGGTCAATACCTTTGAGGGGCTCAAATTTGGCCCAGAAGGGGTTCGAAAAAAAATTTTTGTCTCGAATTTGGTCATGTAGGGCATGGTTTGAAAGAGAACGCTCATGTGATTATAAATATGCAATCCGCAAGTTTATACGTTCACTGGCTCCAGAGTTATAAGCCGACATCTGAGGTTCGGTCGAAAAATTGAGTCTCACAAAAACGACCGGGAAGGTGATAAAACATCTTTTTTGATTAAATTATACCAAAACACAAAATTTTAGCCAAATCGGAGACATAAAGTTGAGATTTGTCCGGAGGTTAAGGAGCAAAAGTCGATTCCTAGAAAATCCGGCTCTTAAAACATGACTAACTCAAAAACGGGGCCGAGTCCAGAAAAAGTGAAAACGCTGGCGTGTAGCCAACGACCAGCTCTATCTTCACTGAAAGTATGAGCAAAATCCTGAACTGGGCCAAAAAGTATTTTTTCGTCTTTTTGAAATACCCTTTAAAATCGACACTATTCATGTAAGCATGAATCAATCGGCTCCGAACTTTGCACGAATAGTTGACATGATAAGCATAATCTACGCTGAAAATATGAGCCCAATCGGTTCCGGTACGCTATTCCATGGCTTCAAAATGTCCAAAATCACGTTTTTGGCCGTAAATACCGCAAGGGGTATCGGAGAGCAAAAATACCGCAGTGGTGGTGTTTTCTACTGAAGACCTATCGATTCATCACATAAAAAGTATAGGTCACAAATTTTCATGTTCCGCCCTTAGAATTTAACCCACCTGGTTTTTATAAAAAATGGCTCTTAACTTAGGCATAGTGTCGAACGAACTGCGATTAATTTATTTTATTTAATTGAAATCCAGTAGCACGAAAGCAAGATGTTCTTGAAGGCCATCTGTTGTGATAAGGGTACCAAACGACATTGTTCGTGAAACTCCAGAATGTATAGCCACTTGATGCCACCGGGATTCAGCATCCACTTGAACGATCGCTGCTCCGCTGTCTCCCTAGCAAATACAGCATGACAATTTCACTTTCACTACTAGTTAATCAATTGAAAATAGTGTATTTGCTCTAATAAACCAACCTTCTCTAATAAACCAACACTAATGCTACCAACTCCATAGCACAATGTGCACATACACACACAGCTGCTTACCAGTTGGGTTACCGCAGGTTCCAAGCATAAAGGCCGATCGTTGCGATTAAATAACACCACGCCAGAACAGTTTGTCGCTCTGACAACAGCGTAGCGCAGACAGTTGGGCAAGGTGTAATTTTCTAGAAATAAACATGCATGATCAACCCAGCTTTGTCACCAGTACTACTGTTGCTAAGTAAATTTACTTGAAATATATTTTATTTATAATTTACTTACCAAACAGTTCACTTGTATTAGTAAATTGCCAAAAAATATAATTAAAATTATACTTATAATTTACTTAAGGCAGAAATTCACTTTTAATTTAATTAAAATTATAATTTACTTACCAAATAATTTACTTCCATTAGTAAGTTTCTAAACCATATAATTAAAATCATAATTATAATTTACTTAGCAACAGTAACTTGTACCCGGCGCACTGCAAAAAGACCATACTCCACTGGTGCTGATCAGTTTCGTCACTGGTCAGTTTCGCCTAGTGTTGGTACGATACCAAAATTTCCGTCTCACTATGAATATGACTACGGCTGGTTTGGGTACAATACCCAAGTAGTCAAATTTGACTATATTGTAGTCAAACCATTTGACTATGATGAGCACTGGTTTGACTACTTTGACTACTTTTAGAAACAGAGCCAAATTGACATTTTCAGCGATTTATTATGTCTCAGTCACAAAACGTCAACAAGAAAAGCTTGTGACTAAAGTCCATGCCAAAATGATTGGCGGTGACGGAAAAGTGATTTTCTCAAAAACTTTCTTCAAGACCCCAAACTTTTTTCTATATCAATCGATAGCAAATTACAATGGCTACAAGATGCGAACGTCAAATCAAAGGTTCCCCGCAGTTTTGTATGTGTTTTTCGGGAAAAACCAATTTTCGGCAAAATCAAGTTTTTATAGAAGAGCCAAATCGACAAGCGAACTCCAGATTCTTATTCTTCGCGCAATTGCGAGTTCGCTGATATATACATGTTTGGGGATTCTCAAATCAGTTTTCGGGAAAAACGCGTTTTTCGGATGGGTGTGCTAGTCAAAAAATTGTCTGCGATCCGTTTTACTATGGAAAATTGCCGAACATTTTTCAAATTTGACCCAAGTGGTATAAACGGCCTCAAAATCGGCTCATATTCACGGGTCAAGTTTAATTTTGGTCCATAGAATCCATTTTTGCAGTCCGTTTTCCAGTTATTTTCAT